>VDFB02047397.1:16492514-16780519 GCA_007258455.2 Sequoia sempervirens | reverse complement strand
GCATTACATAACAGCAAAGGGCCAAAGCCCCAAAAGCCAACAACAACCACCAAAAAAGCCAGGGATAGAATCACCCTTCCCCAATACCACTCCTATCCTCAGTAAGAATCCTCTCCAAGTCCTGACATAACTCATGGGAAACTTGCTCCCACCCATCGATCTTCACACCACCTATATTTTCTAATGCCCATTTGGCCAGACAATCAGTTGCCCTATTCCATTCCCTTGGAATATGGACAAAAGACACTGACTCCATCAAAGAGCTAACTTGTAATATCTATTGTACCATCACAACCAACTACCAAATAACATCAGAAATCTTCTTTTCCTGAAGTAAATTGACAAATACCTGAGAATTTGAATCACAAATAACCTTACACCACCCTAAAGTGTACGCTACCCCAAAGCGTACGCCCTCTTCAAGGCGTAGAGGATAGCCAAGCCTTCCATCTTGTTAATAGTCTGTATCCCTTCATTAGTGGAAAAAAGAAAAACCACCGATCCTAAAGAATCCCTACCAACCCCACCAATCCCAACATGTCCAGGATTTCCCCTAGAAGATCCATCCATATTAATCTTCAAAAAGCCAGCCAGATGGGGTTACCAACATGCCACCCTTTGAACTTTCTGTTTCACATGCCTTCCTCTCCTAACGCAAGAAGATGTTGAAGATAGCCCCTGAATACCCAACTGATCAACCATCTCAGCATCTCCTTTCTCCAATGGTAGCACAATCTCTCGTTTAGCTTCAACTGTCTCCTGGATTATTCCCACAATTCTAAACCAAACCTGTTGAATCCCCAGGTTTTCACCTCGAAAGATTCTCTAATTCCTTTCCAACCAAACTTGCCAAAGAAAAAAGATGGGACCAACATACCAAACATCCTGCAAGAAAGAGTGCAAGGAGGGGGGCCTCCCCAGACTATCCCAAAAATCAACCAGGGAGGAAGCATGAATGCAGGGGATTTTCCAAACACCCCACTAGAAATTCTAGAGTTGTAAAGTGAAGGAGCATCAAAAGAACAGGTGGGAAGAGTCCTCCTCCCCACACCCATAGAGAACACACCTAGATGGGCCCAAAAAACCTCTCTTCCAAATATTATCCCAAGTCAAACACCTATTCCAAGCCAAAGTCCAAATAAAGCAATTACACTTTGGCCAATAAAATTTATTCCAAACTTTCTTCCACGAATGAACCTCCACCCCCTCAACTTGTTGGGAAAGCAACTCCTAATACCTAGAAGGAACAGTGTAAGCACCCTTGGGATTAGGGAGCCAAGCCAACACATCCTCATCCATGAGGGAGCTACAACTTTGAGAAGAAAGAATGTAATGAAGGTCAACACACTCCTCCATACCAACAATAGGCCATTCCTCAAGATTCTTCCATCTCGCTTCCACCAACTGCCCCTGAAAAGAGAGACTTAAAGTTGCACACCTGTGACCAACCAACTTCACAGAACCTCTGACAAAAATTTAGCAAATGAGGATACTGAGAAACAATGGGAGGGTGACCATCCCAAGAGTCATGCCAAAAATGGGCCTTTGACCCACTCTTGCAAATCCAGAATAAACCATCCTTAATGAGTGCAACCTCTTTCTTGAGATTATTCCAAATCACAGATCCCTTCCTCATCAGATTGTAATGAGGGATATCACTTTGAGGAATCCCAGGAAAGTACTTTTGAGTTAGAATATTAGCCCACACCTACTCTTGTTCCACACACCAATGCCAATACAATTTAGTAGCCAGAGTCGTACTAGAAAACAACAACTGCCTTAACCCAAGACCACCAAACTGTTTTAGGCTACATACAACATCCCATCTAACAAGGCTCCACTTGGAAAACAACAAACTACCAGCCCATAAGAATTGTCTTGCTAAGGAATCAAGAACCCTAACAAAACCCAATGGCGCCACTTGAATCATACACCTATATAGAGGGAGAGCCTGAACCACAAATTTGAGCAGCTAAACCTGACCCACAAAAGATAGCCAACGAAGGGTCCAATGAGTGAATTTGACACAAAATTTATCCAAAATAGCTTGCCAAGAATCCCTAGACTGCCTACCAACTGAAATAGGAATCCAAAGGTAGGTCAGCGGGAGAGCCCCAATCTAAAATCTAAGAATATGAGAAATTCTCCTTTGAATGGAGTTTGAAGTATTGAAGAAAAAGATGGAAGACTTTACCTCATTAATTAACTGTCCTGAAGCCACAAGATAAACATCCAACACCTTGCACATGTTTGAAGCCTCCCTAATAGTAGCCATGCCCATCAAAGTAGTGTCATCCACAAACTATAATTGAGACTGCACTGGTAAACCACCGCCCCAATGCCATCCCTGAATGAAACCTCCCTCCACATTCCTTTTTATTAGTCATCCCAAACCTTCCACCAAAAGAAGAAACAAGTAAGGAGAGAGGGGGTCACCTTGTCGTAAACCCCAAGAAGCGCCAAAGAGTTCAAAGTGCTCCCTATTAATTGGAACAGAGAAAGAAACTGAAGTCACACAACTCATAACCCAGCGAATCCACTCCTCCTCAAAACCAAAGGCCCCCAGAACCTTTCAGAGGAAAGACCATCGGACTTTGTAATAAGCCTTAGCCATGTCCAACTTGATGAAAATATCCTTATCTTTGGAATTTTCCATAGAATGAATAGTCTCTGTAGCAATAACCACCCCATCCAAAATCTGACGGCCCACCACAAAACCACTCTGTTCCTCAGAAATCAGCAACGTAAGCCACTTTTTTAACCTATCAGCAATCAACTTAGAGATAATTTTATAAATAACATTACAAAGAGAAATGGGGCAAAATTGACTTAATTGATTTTCCCCATCACCCTTGGGGATGAGAGCAAGGAAGGTAGAATTTAGGGCCCAAATCATTTGCTTATTCTTTTGAGACTCTTGAACGACTACCAATAAATCCAGCTTGATAATATCCCAAAATTCCTAGAAGAACTCAATCGAGAAACCATTTGGACTAGGAAATTTACCCTTCATCTGGAAAATAGTCTTCTCTAGCTCCTCCAGCGAAATATCACTCATAAGTTGCCCCTTCATCTCCCAAGAGACCAAAGAAGGAATACAAGAGAGTACCTGAGCCTCTTCAACCGAGTCCCCCTGTGAGTCCTCCCTAAATAAACAAGGAAAATACTACACAAATTCATTTGAGATATCTTGAGTAGAAGAAAGAACCTCTCCCCTACCAGTAACCAAAGTCGAAATAGAATTACCATGATGTCTAGCCTTCACTGAATTGAAGAAGGAAGTATTCTTGTCTCCCTCCTGAAGCCACTCAATCCAGGATTTTTGTTTCCAATATACTTCCTCCCTTAGTTCCCACTCCTCCAGATCTTTCAATTCCCTAGCCTCATGCCACAACAAATCCTCAAACACCCTATCCTCCCTAATCATCCTAGTAATACCATCCAACTTGGCAATGCTGACTGGCTTTGCATGGTAAATGTTTTTAAACATTTTAGGGATTCGCTTCCGTTTAAAGAGTTTGATGCTTGACTATGTTGAAGGTAGAAAAATATACATTCGCGGTACCATAGCGGGTCCTACCATCCTCCACCATTCATTATGCCACGGACGAAGGTCGGGGTCTTTTATAACCACATTAGCTAAGATTTGAAGTTATTCCAGGACACCGCAGGCGAAGAGATAACTAGCTTTATAGGCCAATGATTTGAACCTCTCAATCTACTATCTAAGAACTAGAGACCACATTCCCCGGCCAAAGCGAGACCATGAAGCGATCTATGAGCGTTCAACAATGCAAGCTGTCACTTACCCTTCTATTGTTCCAAGTAAACCGACCATTGCTAGGCTTGATATGACAAGATTGAGAGCCTTCGATATATATTCTAATCTTAGAGTAACAAGCATAGGGATCTAGTCTTGCAATACCACCCCGTTTCTTAGCTAATTCAGTAATAGCATTAAAGTCACTTGCAATGATCTATGGGTGATAGGGAAATAGGCTACAAACAAAGCAAGATATTGGTCCATAAAAGAAGTTTACCCTAGAACTCAACAGGTGCATAAACATTAGAGAAAAGAACAGAACTCTCCCGACTCAGGACACAAAGAAACCATGGATAAAGAGGACTTGAAGGATAACCACCACAAAGGTTGAATCTTTTGAGGGTTCCAGAAACAAGCCACACAGAGGATCCACAGGCCCCAATACACTGTCACTCACCATTCTTCCACACCTTAGGCACTAAACCCATCATGCACTCAACAGATAACTTGGTCTCCTGAAGAAAAAGAACATTAGGAGAATGAATTTTTACCAAATCACGAACAACTTTTTGTCTAGGGCCACTGTTCAAACCCCTTACATTCCATGAAATAACGATCATTTCAAAGGAGTCAAAAAATGAGAATCCAAGGTCTTGACAGACCCTGACTCCACCAAGGTATCCCCCATCATCTTAATCTTTTCTAAATCTTTCTTCCTACCAAGTTTAGCATTTTTCTCAGACCCCCCCTTCTTGCCATCCTTTTGCAAAAGGCCCAGTTGAGAAGGCTTGCTACTCTTAGCCACATCTGGTCCAACATTCTGCATGGGAAAATAAGTGCCTCCATCCCCTTGCCCCAAATCAATATTTGAACCTGACATCACCTGAGCCCCAACCTACAAATCAGTGACCATAAGCATGACAGACTCACCCTGTAGAGTAGGAGGAGTAATGGAAGTGTGACCCTCCAAGCCAGAACCCACCATACCCTGATCCACACTTGTTAACCATGGATTAACTTCCTACTGACCCAAATCATCCAGGACCTCAAACCTGTTAAAAGTATCCTCATCTTATCTCTCCATCAAAGTCCTCTTTTGACCTCTATTCCGGTTATGATCCTTAACTGGAACATAACCCTCAACATCCGCCCCCTCAACAAAAATAGGATTCTTCCCCTTATCAACATCAGGGGTGTTACGAGGAGGAGGGGAACGCTGAGGCACCACAGGCTTAGCCTTCAGGCATCTACGCTGTAGGTGACCATATTCGAGACAGAGGCGACATCGGAAAGGAAGGGTCTCATAATCCAATTGTTGCACCCAAGAATGGGGACCCACACACATATCCAAAGCATCTGGAAAAGGCCTACTCAAATTAATTTCCACACAAATTTGAGCAAAATTCATTACTTTCTTACCTATGGTTTGTGTCGAAGACCCCATCGACTTCCCAAGCATCGAAGCAAGCCTGTACAGAACATCCTCACGACAACATTCAATTGGAAATTTGGGAAACCGAACCCACACCGGAACATGATTCGGAAGCTCCTTAGAGGGATTAAATCCTGCATGCCATGGCTTGACGAACAACCCAACCTAGTTGTGAAAATAGGCCCCCCCTCAAAAACCCTATTGC
The DNA here is from genome assembly GCA_007258455.2 of Sequoia sempervirens. Classification (NCBI taxonomy): domain Eukaryota; kingdom Viridiplantae; phylum Streptophyta; class Pinopsida; order Cupressales; family Cupressaceae; genus Sequoia; species Sequoia sempervirens. The sequence continues at coordinate 16,775,119 of VDFB02047397.1, read as the reverse complement.
GATCAACCAAGCAGATAAATGTGACCATGAAGAAATTATTTGCAAGTAGCGTGACCTCCATTTCACCCTCTAGCTCCCAAGTCCTCTGCACCCAAGTTTCCAAAAAATGTAGAGACACTCTCATTCCCAAAAATTTGCAGTATAGAGAATGCTTTGAATAATATTCAATATCCTCAACAATCATCTCAATCAGAATCACCAATTTAGGTCTCTCTTTGCAACGCTCAAGGCAACTGTTAATCTTCGTGATTCGAGATCCACCAGATAAATTTGAATCCATAGACCCCATATTCAGAGAGAAGAGGGTGTTATAAAAAACCCTTGCTCTTGGCGATTTCAAGCCCACTGCAGTACGAAAATCCATGTCGGGTGCAGCCCTAGATGGTTCACCCTGAGACATAGCCACCAAAAGGCCCAGGACAAACATGCACAAGAAAGAGCTAGCCCCAGACACAACAGATCAAAGGAAACCATCACCTGCAACACCCACTGACGAACCCACGCTCAACCCAACACCACCTACGACCCACAACAACAAATCCCTACGCCAACACAAGAGCCCAACCACAAAGGAAAAAAAGAGGGCTAGACAAAGCCCTACACACATGAAAAATGGCCAAACACAACCAGGCCAGAGCAACAAAGAACAACCGCAGTAAAAATATTAACCCCCCACAAAACGAAGCAGACACCCACCCCAACCTTCGCACAAACAGAGAAAGAAAACATGAGCTAGGGCTCGGATGCCCTAGCTCGGCTCCTTGCAGTTGCAGACTGAAACGCCATCCCATATTTATTTATGTTTGAAGTTAATAAAATTTGAAAAAATAAAAAAGTGGTAATATCAAAATAAGATTTATTTTAAATTTTTATTTTTAGGAAGATCACTTTATATGCTAATTTATGATGTGCTTTACTTTAATTGAAATTTTATTTCATTATTTTATTATTTTATTTGATTTTTGTGATATTTTCTTTAAAAATAAAATAAAAATTACATACATAAATTAAAAAATTATGTATGTATATAGAAAAATCATAAAAGTTATTAAAATATTACTAAAAATAACATTATTTATTTTAGAAAGATTTAATAAATGATTTTTTATGTGAAAAATCATTTTTTAATTTTTTTTTAAAAAGTGATATTTATTAGAAAGATTTAATGAAATGATTAAAGTAAAAAACCATTCTTAAAAAATATCAAAAATAATATATATCATGCTTCTAAATTAAAATAGTTGTATATGAGTGGACGGAGGAAGAACGAAAAGAGGGCTCGGCAAGTCTGGTCGCATGTGCATTTTTTCCTTGTGGGTGTCCTTGGACACCCATGGAGGAGGCATGGCCCTCCTCCACACTTTTGAATCATTTTCTCATATTCTTTTTGTACCTTTAGGGTGGGTGTAATCCTACATTCTAATCCACTATGGGGTGGGTGTGACGGGCTCTTCCCATCGGGAATCTTTGGTCATGCCAAGACATGTGTGAGATTGCTTTGGTGGCTTATGGATATAATGGATGGGGATACAGATCTCCCTGAGACTTCCTTAAATCGCACAATTTTTGGTGATGCAACTAAACAACCCATCAAATCTTTCAAGGACATAGTTGTAGGCGAGTGTGAGCGGCTTCCCCAAGGTGCAAAATTTGTGGCCAATTTGATTAATCCGTTGTTGGAGGATGGAGAAGAGGGACAAGTTAAGAAATCTTTGTCTCCTCTTTTGAAGTTTGTCTTGGTTTCGAATGAGGCTTTGGATAATGCTATTTCTAAGGAAGATGTGAAACTCTCAAAGACTACAATTTTCTTTGCGACCATGGATCCTGATAGGGTTCTAGCTAGGAAATATATGGATGAATGGTTCAAAAATGTGTGGGAAAAGAAATTAGGGTTCCATTTTTACTATTGTTGAATGGTGCAAAAAGGCTTATTTGTGATCTTTTTTAATAACCCTAAATTTCAACAAGAAATTGTTCATAAAGAATTTTGGACTATTGGAAGAGTTACATTTCGAGCCTTGGCATGGCGTCCAGAGGCTTTGGATGAGGAGGTGTTGGCGTTGTCTAGCCCCCGATGGCTAGTTGTTAAACATGTTCCTCCTATACTTTGGAAATTCGTTCCTCTGATACTCGATCCATATGGCAAAGTCTTGAGAATGAATGAAACTAAATCTCCTCTACCCCATTCAGATGCATTGGTTTTGGTCTCCTTAACCATGGGAATGGATCTTCCCCAGATCCTTGAAATTAAACTTAAATCTAGAATCATAACCTATGCTTTGGAAACCCTTGGTGGTCTTAACGCATGCTATCTTTATCATAGAGAAGGACACATTAGAAGAAATTGTTTGTTAATAAAAGGCAAGAGTAATAAAGTTTTTGTCAATGGTGGCAATAAGGTTAATAAACAACCCCCACCAGAATTTGGAAGGGATGAAATTCATTCGAGGGGGACTAAGGATGGCGGCCTCTCCTCGAGGAAAGATAATTAAACTAAAATAGACACCTCTACAAAAGAGGACACTACCAGAAATACAAAAAGTGTGATTTCCCTAACTTAGGATTTGAACACATCCATGAATAATAAGTACACGATGGAGATGGATAGTATTAATAGTAGGGAATGTAAATCACCTTCTTTCCAAAATGAATTAAAAGAGCCTCTTAATACTAGAAAACTTAATGCATGTAACAACTGGCATTACAAAAAATAAGGCAATTGAAGCGGCCCGAAGGTAACAATACTAATTCAATAACAAATATTTACTCATTTAATGATAAGTATTTCAAAGAAATGGACTTTGTTGATGTAACAGATGGAACTCTTGAAAATAATGGAAGGTCATAAGACCGTAGGGGACTTGACCCTTGAAATTCGTGGTATTTGCCCCATTGCTTTTGGTGATATTCCAAAGTCCTTGAATTCTGGCAAAGAAACTAACATGATTGAGTTATCCCAGCCCGTGGAGGTTGAGATGGATTCAAGGCCAAGTTTGCAATGCAGCACCATGGATCTTATAGCGGGATCTGAGATTTCAAAGTTGGCAATGGCCACTATTAACTCCCTTGATGGGGTGTTCAATTCAAATGGGTTTGCCTCCCAATCAAGCATGGATTCTGCAGATGGCCTAGGGATTCTCTCTACTAGGGAAACCATTGATGGGGAAGGAGTTCCTATTGAGGTGCTTGTTAAAAAAAATTAGGAGATACAAAAAGAAGAAGGGAGTGGATGGTGCAAAATTTCAAGAAGAGAGGATGAATAATGTCCTTTTGAAAGATAAAAGAAAGAAACTTAGTGGGGTGATTCTTCCACCCAATGCAAAAAGAATTGAGGCATAAAATACATTGCCTAAATGCTTTGATAACTTTAGGAGTGACAAAGGCCCATTAACTAATGAAAAAAATAATGGAAGTTAACTGCTTTCTTGGAATGTAAGGGGTCTTGAGTCCCCTGATAGAAAGCATTTGTTCAGGAGATTGGCTACTCAAAAACATGACAAGGACTTTGTGCTCTTGCAAGAAGTCAAATCCATTGGCTTTGCCTTGGAGACCATCCTGAAAGTAATTTGGAAGGATTCCTTCCAATTTGTGACCAAACATGATCAAGGGAAGGGAGGGGTTGTTATTTTTATGGCCCAAAAATGGAGCCAGTATGTGGTGAACTCTGGAGTTTCTCCTTGCAACAGGGTTGTTTGGGCAGTTTTGAAGAAAAAGGAGGATTTCTTTGGTATCTGTTTGGTTTATGCTCCTAATGATTACAAGGACAGGGTCTTGCTCTGGAAGTGCACGTTCAATCTGCAAGACATCCCTTGGATTTTAGGGGGTGATTTTAATTTTGTTGAAAAAGAGGAAGACAAACTTGGGGGCATTGGACATGTCTGGAAAAATGTTGAGAAATTTCATTAGTTGAGACTTAAATCCAAGTTAAATCTTGAGGATCCCATTGAAGGCCAGAAGAAGGAGTGTAAAGATATCTGGTTCACTTGGTCTAATTTTTAGAAAAATGGTAGGAGAGCCTTTGTAGGTTGGACAGGTTTTATATTAATAGGGCCTTCTTCTTTGATGCTCTAATTAAGGATGGTTGCAAGGTGGAGGTTACACCATACTCCCTCTCTGATCATCATCCAATATGGGCTAATTTTGTGCTTAAGAATGGTGTATTACCAAATACAGGCCCCAAAAATGGGTTTTTTCTTAACACCAGCCTTCTTCATGATGAAGATTGTAGAAATGTTATAATTTCATTCAGAGCTATTAACAAGTGGTTGCATAGATTTGTATCCCCTATTGAGAGATGGGATTTGAATGTTCAAGGTTGGAAGATTTTGTTTCAGACCATAGGAAGAAAGAAGGTTAAGGATTAAAGGAAAAAGGAGACCATTCTGCAGGACAACCTTTTCAAGGCTAGATCAAATATACAAAATAGCCCTGATGACAACTTCCTTGTTGATAAGCTTTATGCTGCTAGAGATACTCTTAGGAGATTCCAAACCAATAAGGTTAAGGGATTGAAAATTAGAGCCAAAATGAATTAGCTAGAAAATGGAGATAAGGGAACTAAGTTTTTTTTTCAGATACTTGAAGGAGAAGCATGCCAGAGAGCTGATTGACCAGATCAATGTTGATGGGAATATTCTTGTGAAACAAGTTGAAATAAGAGAGCAATTTTTTTATTTTCTATCAGAACCTTTTTACTTCTGAAGGGGGTAATGAGGCTTGATTTTAGGCTAGGGATTATATCAAGGGGATCATGCCCAAATGGATTAGTAAGGAGGCAACTATAGAGCTCGAAAGAGAAATCTCTAAAGAGGATATAAGGAGAGCTATTATTTCCCTTAAAAATGACAAATCTCCAGGGCCAGATGGTCTCCCTGCAGAGTTTTACAAATCATTCATTGACTGGGCATGTGATGACCTGTATTTGGTTTATAAAGAGGCATTTGAGAATGGCTCCCTTGGAAAAAATATTAACAAAGGAATCATTAAGTTGATTCCTAAAGATGGGGACAAAACCCTTCTTAAGAATTGGAGGCCCATTACTCTCTTGAATGTTTCCTATAAAATATTGGCTAAGGCACGAGCTGAAAGAATGGCTAGTATTCTTCCCATCATTATTAACTCAACTCAAACAAGCTTCATTAAGGGGAGATATATTTTGGAAAATATTGTAACTAGCTGGGAGGCAATGAATTGGGCCAATAATTCAGGACAAAATGTTGCAATGTTCTTGTTAGACTTTGAAAAGGCATATGATAGGATTGAATGGGACTTTGTGCTTGTGATTCTTGAAGCCTTTGGTTTTCCAAGGGTTTTTTTCTCTATGGTTGAGACTATTTCAAGATGCTTCTGCTCAAGTGGATTTCAATGGATTTCTTTCTCAGGAGATCTTGCTTGGGAGATCAATTAGGCAAGGTTGCCCTCTTGCACCTGCCTTGTTTGTTATTACCTCTGATGCACTCCATAATATCTTGAGGGATAGTTCACTGGTCTGAAGGGTAAGAGGTATTAGATTTCCGAATTTAAATGAACTCCTCAATCTCCAGTTTGTTGATGATACCTCTATTCTATTGCTGCTTGAGGAGGATAATTTTGTAGTTCTAATGAAGAAGCTTGAGACTTTTTTTTTCTTATGGGGAAGAAATTGCTCCTACAAAATCCTACCTTCTTGGATGGAAGGATAAGCCCCCTGATTGGGTGAACAAGTCTGGCATTCAATGGGGAGGTCCCCAGAGACTAGTGAGATACCTTGGTATCCCGTTTGTTGTTGAGCCTAATCTGAAGGAAATGTGGTGTTGGATTAGAGATAAGATTGATAAGAAATTAACAAAGTGGAGTAAACAGTACCTCTCTTTTGCTGGGAGATTCTAGGTTTATCAAAAGGTTTTGTTTTCCTATAGCATTTATTTTGCCTCTGTGTGGTTTTTATGCTCTTACCAAATTAATTCTATTAAAAAAGAATAAGGGAATTTCTATGGTCTGATGGTAAAGGGAGAAGAAAAAAACACTCTGTCAAATGGGAGTGGTGCACCATCTCTAAGGTGTGAGGTGGTATGGGGTTAAAATATTTGAGGATTCAAGGCATTGCCTTGGCTACTAAATGGGTGATTGGTGCCTTGGATGGCGAGGAGCCATGGAAAGTGCTCATTAGAAGCAACATTGCCAATGTTGTGCCTAAACATGCTAAATTTTGGAAGCTCCTTCCCTTCAATGATATTCTTAGTTGTGAGTGGCCTATGTCACCTGCATGATCCAATATTTTTAGAACTATATGGAAGGCTTGGGAAATTGTCAAAAAGAACCTCTCCAATTGCCACTTCACCAAGGGTAATAATAAGATCATATTTTCCAATAGATCTCTCTGGTGGAATCCGAGACATAGGGGGAAGCCCTTAGCTCTAATTCAAGGATGCTCTGCTAAAAATTAGGCTTTAAAAGGGATTCTCTATTTTAATGATGTTTTAATCAATGGAAGATTGAAGGACTGGAATGACTTAAGTTCAGAATTTAACATCCCTCAAAGCAAATGGAGAACCTACACGATGATGAGAGAGGCTTGTGCCACCTCAAGTTTCCAGTTGAGATAAAAAATGATCCCCTCAATTATAAAGATTTTTTGTGGCATAATGACAACAAAATAATGAATGATAAAGTTAAAGATATTTATAAAATGCTAATGAGCAGGTGGATATTACTGAACACATGAATAAATCTTGGCAAATGAATCTAAACAAAGAACAATGGCAAAAAAACTTTTTGAGAAATTGGCAGAAGGAGCTAGAGGCTAAAAAGGCCTGCTTCAAATGGCTCTTGATTTTACAGAAGCTCCCTTATAAAACCAATACAGATGATATTGATATTTATTCTTTATGTAGGATGCCTAATTCTTTATCTCATATATTCTTTGATTGCATTTAAATGCTAAGGAAGTTTGGAACATGTTTTGCATTTCTCATCATAATTGGGGGAATAATGGGGTTATATCCCCGATGAATATTCTTTTTCTTTAGAATTGCAAATTAAGTAAAAATGGTGCTCTGTTCTAGTATATCCTTTCAACTAAAATTTTGTGGGCAATTTGGAAAGCTCGAAATGAAGACCAATTCCAAGGTAGGAGGAGATTGCTTACTGAGTCCTACAAGGGACTCATTTTATAATGTTGTTATGCAAGTGTTCATCACTGTGGAGCTGTAAAAGGATAAATTCTGGAAATATTTGGAGAACAAGATAGTTTCTATTGATATTTTGGAAGCCAGATATGGACATATGTGGTCGGAAGGCCACCTTGGGGTAGAGGTTTTTCTAAGGGCTCTTCATACTTTTCGAGATGAACTAAAAGAGGGGCAGAAGTCTAATCCTAGCCTGAACAAAGATAAAGAGGTGGTTATTGTGCTTATGGAGCAACAAAAAATAGTGTCCCTAATGTGTCAGTGGAGGAGGTCAGCGTGGCTCCTGGTGCTGATGATCGCTCTGCTCAGTCAGGTTAATTTCAGGATAGTGATATCCTTTCTAATGTGCTTTTGCTTTGGCTCCTCTGTACTTGGATCTATTCATATGGTGATATCTCTTATGATGTATATTTGTAGCTTTTTCTCTCTGGTCTAGTTTTTTTTCTAGGGTAGTTTCTGAAACTGATGATATAAGGGTGTATTTCTATTTGGGCTTTGGCCTGGGATAGGTGGTGTCTATTTTTATAGGTCCTCCTTGCAGCACAGGGTTGATACTCTAATACTCTCTCCTTGTTTTGCTATGTATTGATCTCTATATATTTAATATAAAAATAGTTGTATGTGGTGTATATAAAAATTTGGCATTATTTAGCATTCCCCATCAATATTTGTGGAATACACATTAGAGAAATAAGGAGGATAAGAAAGTGGCTATTATAGAAATTATAATTTTTAATATCATCTAATGATATTGTATTATGATGCAAAAATGAATATATTGTTACAACACACAACAATAACATGCAAAATGGTTCCTCCAAATTGATATACCTCCACATTTCCTATATAGATTATGTAGTAAGTAGATAAGCTAGTTATTAGAAAGTGTGCAATTGTACCCTTCCTAATAAAAAAGTAAGTAAATTAATATCACAAAAATAATGGAACCCAAGTATATTGTAAAGCATAGTTCCTTCATTCAATAAGAAAGAAAAAAAACAAGCATAGCATTGGATAAAAAAAAAGAGTCCAGCATAGTACAAAAAATACAAGACATACAAAACATACATTTCCAGCTGCCATTTAAAATCTTTTGTTAATTAGGAAAATACAAAAAAATACTGTTGGCTTATGAGTATGTACTCTCCATGAATGCACAAAATACTTTCCTCTAAACATCATATGACTTCAATAAGCTCAAACTTTTACCCTCACTGCAATTTTTTTCGATATCGCCTACAAAAACATCTGAAAAGTTGAAATTCATCTTCCAAAAAACTAGTGAATTTGTCTCTCCCTCCAATTTTCTTTACAAAAAAATAGACAACAATGACTATTATTGACAGAAACCCTTGTTCAGCCAACAAAAATCTTAATTGTCTTAGGTTTCTCAAGCACAATCCTAAGCACAATAACAGACAAAACTCCATCCATGCAGGCAATTGAATTTTGCACTCCTCTTCACCTTCGTCATCATATTTTTGTTTACCTGCTCATTTTATGACCAACAGTTTCCCATTCTCCACTTGAATCATAAAGACGTAGGTTGAGGCATGAGTGGTAGACCCATATTTCTTCTTACATATCTCCCTAAATCTCTATCTCTCCATCTCTCCCTCTATCTACCCTTATATCTCTCTCTACCAATTGACCTCATGTACACCACAAATTTCAAAAAATAGATCAAAACATTCCCTAGTTGACCTTCCACAACTCTTTGGCGTACCCATTTCACACAACTGGTAATATGTATAGATGTAGTTTGTAGCTACCGTACTCATATTCTTCTCTACATATAGTGTCTGGTTCGACTCAAGGTGGCCATGATTCTGGCTCTACATGTACATTTGAACATAATGGAAGAGGATTTTTTTAGTATTTATAATTGTAGCTGCTCAATAGATTTGTATTAAAATTTGGAATTATAGAAAATGTATGTAAACTATTTGATAGAATTGCTCAAAGTAAGGTGGTCTCTTGGAATACCCTGCACGCAAATATAAAGCTAGCTTTCGTAGTCTCTATCAACATTCTCAACTTGTATCAATACCAATGGCAGATGTATATTCAAATTTGTAGCCTTTTCCAATATCCTCCACACCTGTGCCATTACAAAATCCATAGTACCAGTGGTTTTGGGAGTGTGGGCCAAGGTGAGCCAACAGGGCAGCCTACAATGGATGATCATGCTCCTCTTGCTCTCGTCTTTGAAAAAGAAGCTTGTGATGAATTTAAAAAAATTAATGCTTCCTCAAGTCAGTGATTTTACATTTGACATTTATTGTTGATGCATTTGATGGTCTTGTACGAGAAGCAAATTATATCAACCATCAATCCAAAAGATTTGCTAAGATTTTCTTTGTCTATTCCACATAGGGAATGTTGAATGCCTTCGACATAACTCACAGTCTATTGACAACAATATCCAGGTAATAAGAGTCAAATAAAAGTAAATTGACATTAACAGTTCAAATGCTTCGCTTTCACCAAAACCTTTCCAAGCATTCGTTCCAATTCCAAACAAAGCAAGCTGTACCATTTACTTGGAATGCGTAACTCAAAACTGATGCATAAAATCAAGTTCACCTCGATCCAAGAGGAAAGAGGGAAGAGGATCAGTCTACATCCAGCTGACAAAGTTGAGCAAAATTTGATGTCCATATTGAAATTCAATTTCCTCTTTAAAGCAATGTATTTACTTCTTAAATAGTATTACGAACAACCAAAGATGTCCTATCATGTTGCTCTACTGTAGCCGAATGCCCCTCTTGTCACACTAACAAAACTTACATCACAAATTTTCCAACTAATGAAAATGGAAGGACCCTCTCAGAGTAAATGTTGAAATTGAAATGATGAACATCACGCAAAAGTGAGAAATTTGATCAAAATAGAGATGTGTTACAACTATGTTATTAGTTTTAGACTTGTCTTAATAGGACACGATCATTTAGGGAGTATAGATTATTTTCATCATTAAACAAACCACTTCCATCACTCCACATGTGAACTCTGAAACAAAGTCAATTCCTACAGAGAAAACAAGCCAATTGATCTGTAAGTACTACCCAACTATGGATGGAGTTTTAGTAGATTTTAGTGATAATTTTTTTCTTGCCATGGTTTGGCTAGCGTCTTTTATCTTGAGAAATACTAACAGTTGCACCTTGGTGTGCAATGGGTACCCCGAAGAGGTGTGGAAGGTCAATTAGAAAAAAACATTGGTTTAATTTTTTTGCATGTAGTACATGAGGTTAATTGGTAAGTCATTTACAAAATATTTTTTTTTATATATTATTATTATTACCACTACTATTATATTACTAGCATACATATATTAAATATTAATATATATAAAATGGTGCCAAGAGTTATCATTTTCTTTTTTTTCTTTTTTGATACGCAAGTTTGATTTATATTGTAGAAAAGAGAGTACAATTCGTCTGCTAGTGCAGGTAATACTTCCGCCATTAATTACTAGAAAAACCAACCTGACCACCAATACCAAAGGACCACCCCGGAGACGGTCGAAACAAGAAACCCATTTACCAAAGACAGGCACCCAACCTCCAAAACCAACTAACACCCAAAAGGCCAAAAGGGTTCGGCCCCGCCCTTATGCAAACAATTCCCAAGCACCCAGAATTATCAAAATGGCCATGAGAGACCGATACAACAAACCCCCGAAATTGGAGAGCGCCAATAGACTATAGACATAAATGCTAAATTTTCCAAAATCATCAACTACTTAAAGGCATTCACATAAAATTATTTAAGACCACAAAATCTTCAAATACATTTACCCACTCCACACCACCTGCAACCATCAGGCCGAATAATTTCTTCAAGAATTCAATGGCCACCGCTGCCACCATCCTTTGTTTACTCAACACCGAACCACTCAAGTTGAGAAGAAACGGGATTAACTTTACTGCTTTGTCTGATCCTCGAACAGTTGCAAAGTCACTCGGCCTTGGAACTCCTCTACCTTCCACAACAAAACTCAACACCTCATCTATGCCACCCACCAGAGCCTTTCGAAACATTTTCAACAACAACAGTTTGGCATCGGCCTTAGACTCACCATTGTCTAAAAGGGATGCCAAAAACTGAGAGGATATGTGAAGATTGTCCCTCCCAAACTCCTTGTTCACCAAATGCCCAGCTCCCAATATCATTTTCATTGCCACCAAGACTAGCGGGCTCTTGTTAGTAAGAATTCACGTCAGTCGTTGATCTTTTATGTCTTTGAAGAAGGCTTGTCTGGCCGAGGAGCTTAGCAAAATCAACATGTCGGCTCCAAAATTTGCCACGCCATTGACAAAGACTTCAATGACAAAGCGGGAATGCTTCGCCATGGATGCCACCACCAAACAAATATAGTCTGCCCCTCGGTTCTTCCACTAAAAATGCCACTAATCTGATGAAACCTGCATAGAAGAATGAACTAAAATAGTAAAATAGTTTTTACTTAAACACTGTCGTTTGATTTTCGTCAGGTACTAGCCCACCGCCATCCTTACAAATGATTTCCCTCCAAACGTGCCACTTTAAATCCATAATGAACGATCATCAGAGAATGATGCCTACGACATCCTCAAGCTCTAGGGAGATAATTATTGCCTTCATCACGTGATTATCCTCTGAGTCACCCTCTTATGCATCCCCCTTGACCCTCTCCTTTCTACCACCTCAGCTCCCAACTACCCCCCTAGCACATTGATGCGTCGGTGAGATAGAGAAAGAAAGGGGGGGGAGCCCACCCAACCTCCCACAAAATTTAGATGCTTATTATACTGATTTCTTTGAGATTTGGACTAGTCACACCTAAGTTTGATAAACTATCTGCTTCAACATTGCCTTCCCTCAGCGTGTGGTTAAACATCACTTGATCAAAACATTTTATTTGTTCTAATGCCACATCTAAAAACTCCCGCAGCTTCCAATTATGTATTTGTCGATTCCTAAGAGCATTTATTACAAGCGTGGAATCCCCTTCCACCACTAAATTTTTCATACCGATTTCCTTACAAAGAGACAGACCGAGAACAAGTGCTTGGAATTATGCAACATTATTAGTGCCTACAGGGAGGGAATTTTCTATTTTACCCAAGACTTGACCTGTGGAGGTTTGAACAATACAACCTGCACCCAATGGCCCTAGATTCCCTTTCAAAGCCCCATCAAAATTTAATTTGGCCCAACCTTTCTCTGGAGGAATCCACACTACTTTGTTTCTCATCTCCGCTGTCACTGCATTCCCTACACCTCCAAAAGGCAGGGCCTTGATTCCAAACCACTGTTTCAATATCCAAGCATCCCATTTTACAAAATTCATTTTGCCTGGATTTTTATTCTCCAATCTCATGTTAAAGAGTTCTATTATGCATGCCTCAATTTTACATTGCAGCCTTGGAATCAACAATTCCTTGTCTTGAAAAAGTTGTCGATTCCTCTCCTTCCAAACTTCCCATAAGACTAATGAAGGGCTCATCACTCATAGATCCCCAAAGAGAGAATTTTGGGATATATTAGGCCATGCAATAAGCAATTCTAACAATTTGTTTGGCAAAGTTGAAAACCATGATAATTTTTGCACACAACCAACTACAAATTTGATATGTGAACTTGCAATTTAAAAATAAGTGATCCCCTATTTCCTCTGCCTCATGGAAAAGTGGGCATTTGGACAGTCCATGATAGCCCATTTTGATAAATCTATCCCCTATAAGAACTCTACCTTGTGCTGCTGCCCAGGTAAAGATGCCCGCTTTTGGAAGACATGCTTTATTCCAACCTAGGCTCATTGGGATCACCATATTTCCTACCTCTGAAGAAGATAAGATATCATATCCAATTTTGGCTAAGTACACACCACTAGGGGACGCATTCCATCTCAAGCAGTCCTTTCCCTGCCTACACCACACCCTTCTTTCTACTAGGACTTTTTCAAAAGCTTCCATTTCCTAGACTTCAAGGTTCATATTCCTCACCGAATTCCACACATAATAACCCTCTGAAGAAGACACCGAGAAGTCAATATAATCACATAATTTTAGTCCCCATGCATACTCCATTCTTTCCCTTACTCATTTAAGCACAGGATTTTCTGCCAAGGCTGTCTACCCTCCCCAAGAATCCTCCCAGAAGAGGGCCTCTTTCCCAACTTTTATTTCCCATGTGAGGAAATTGGTAATAATATCTCTAGAATGGAGATATGAAAAATGGAGCTCTACAACGGTCATGGCGCAAAACAACGGTCAGAAAAGTTTTGGCATGGGGGCAGAGGAAGTGAGGGACCCAACGTGAACAGATCGGGGAATCTTGATCATGTCCGGAGGAAAGATCGATGGGCCCGCCCACAGAATAGTCGCTTTCCTGAGAGCACGGGTCACAGGCATTTCCAGAACAATGCTGATGGTTTTGCAGGAGGAAGGAACAAGCATGGGCAGTATAGAAACGAAGAATTCCGCAGACCTAGGCAACAAAAGGAAGCAAAAACGGGGCAAAATGATCTCTCGCGTCCAGGGAGACAAGATTCAAGAAAAATTACTAAAGCCAGGAACGGGAGGGGAGGAATGGAATGGAAAAAAAAAAGGTCCTCAGCCAAGGAATGGGAGGAAGTTCGGGAAGATAGATCAAAGGGCGTTAAGGGAACTCATGGCTCATCCTAGCCCAAAGAAGCAAAAAGCGGAAGAACCAAAGTAGTCATCATCTCCTCGAAAATGCAAGCTGAAGTTTTGAGGTTAGAACATTTAGGTTTGTTTGGTAAATGGTTTGGAAAGAATCTCAATTGGGAATATTTAGAGAAATGGTGGAAAGATCGCTGGGGCTCTGATCTGCAATTCAAAATGCTTCAAAATGATTTTTTTTTGGTAGTCTGCCCTAACAGAAATATTAGAGACCAAATAGTTCACGGGGTCTGGGTTTTAGATGGTTGCGGCTTCTATTTAAGGAAGTGGTCAGTGGGTTTTGATCCTACGACCCATGTGTTGGAATTCCAACAAGATTGGTACAGCTTACCAAATCTCCCTCAGGAATACTGGGCTCCCTCCATTCTCGAGGAAATAGGAAATCATCTGGGCACCTTTGTCTATGCAGAAGAAAGGAAAATAGCAAAGAAGAATCAAACCTACGTGCGTATCTGTGTGGAAAATAATGTAGAAAGGATGATTTGGAGTGAGATTGAACTAATAACGGACTACGGGACCTGGGTTCAAAAGTTAGAACGGGATTCTTTAATGCACAACAATCTGGTGCATACACTGGGATGCAGAGTAAACAATAAAGAGGTAGGGAAATCATATTCGCTGGATACCCCCTTAGCGAACCTCCAAACATTTGCTCGAATCATATCTGAAACCCTAATTTCTACAAAGGGAGTGGGCGAACAGCCGCCGAATGAGATTGTTCGGGACTCCCCTAAAGTGAATGATGACATTCAAACCCCCAAGGGGAGGGTTACATCAAAGGGGATTTCTAACCCATCTTTATTGGGCGAAAGTGAAGGAACTCATGCATCTCAAGAAGAACAGAAGGAGAGGGAGTTGCAGATTGAGGAGTTAGAAGATAAAATTTCTAAGACTCTATAAATAATGGGGGAGAGTTGTCTGAATGTGGAGTTAGATTCTTTGATAGAAGTTGGGAAGGAATTAGTGGAATTAGCAGAGGTAGCTAAATCAAAGTCAGGTCTGTTGGGGGATGGTCTCAACTTAGACGGGTTAGAGGAAACATGGGAGCCTGAGGATCAAGTCATGCCAGAGGTGTTAAGCCCACAATCAGGTAAAAAGCATAAGTTGACTGAGGATTTGCAGGAGGCTAAATCTCGCTTAGAAATTCACAAAAGGGATATTTTCAAATTAACTCCGGACTGTGGGGAGAAAAAAAAGTGGGGTAGAATCCCTAATCAAGAAAAGAGAAAACAGGATCGAGAAGCCAATGGCCAACAAAAAATTGATTCTATGATAAAAGTAGGGAAGGGTGGAGCCCTTCCTGAACAACAATGAAAATATTAACATGGAATGTTAGGGGCTTACATGCCCCTAACAAGTGGAACCTTATTAGGCGCCACATTGAAGTGAGTCAAGTAGAAATTTGCCTTTCGCAAGAAACAAAATTAGACAGGTCAGCGTTGGAGAATTTTGGTAGGAAATTGAAGTCATGGAAGTGGTCTGGCTCGGAAGCGGAAGGTGCTTCGGGAGGTTTGCTGATTATTTGGAAACCACAGATTGTCTTATTAGAAGTCTTGAACACGAGCCGCCATTGGATGCTTTGCAAGGAAAGAAATTTAATCTCGAACCTTCATTTCAATTTGATAAATGTGTATGGCCCCATGATGTGGGGTGATCCCATAATAGTGGTTTACAATTTTTGGCCAAACTGGACACTGAAATTATTATTTTTAACTGAATCTTTACATTTGGGCACCTATAGCGGCTAAACTGTGAGGAATTTGAAGATGGTGCAAACTAGAGTCTCATCAAATTTTGTCTGTAGATTCTAAAAATATTTTTTTCAAAATTTTTGGAATCAAATTGCACTTCTTTTCCATCTCCCATGAAAATTGATTTTTCAGAAAACAACATTTTTAAAAGTGGCTACTTAGTATAGCATAAATTTTTTCCATGAAGGATAAAATTCTAATTCTTTCAAATTTAGATTTGTAACTCTGATATCTAGTGCTTCCACTTGGTTAGATAGTTTTTTATTGAATATTTTTTCCTTAATCAAGTTTCAAAGTCAAGCAATTACAATTCGAACATAGTGACCGTATAACACAACTTTTTTTGTATATGTCAAAATTTTATTTTATTTTTGTTGGATCAAGGACTTCAATATCTGGTGCACTCATATTTTTCAAAAAATTTTTGTTGATAATATTCTATTTTTCCACATGTGAAGAACAAAGAAATTCATTTTCGATGAAAAACCTATGTTTAATAAAACTTAAAAAAAATACATAACAAAACCAAAACATATTAAAATTATATTCATTGGATAGCTTGTTCGAGGAATACCATAATCGTTTGAAATAAATTTTAAATGAATTCATTTGATTCCCCCAAAAGCTAAATCAAAAGTGATTTTTTATCAGCATTTTGATAGGTGTAAAGGAGACGTATTTATAGGTATGGTTTAAAACTAGCGAGGTTCTATCCAAGGGGGTTTGATCTAAGGTGATTTGATCAAACCCTCTTCAATTGGAATCCTTAAAATGGAACTTTTCAAGGCTTAAATCATTATATTTTCTAAAAATATGTGATTTCAGCTAAAATTCGTTCCTCTTAGGAATTGTAAACCACTATTATGACAGCACCCTGTGTGTTCAGAAAAGAGTAGTATGGCAAGAATTGGATGGCATTTTGCAAGACTTGCATCAGGACCTCAGCATTTTAGGAGGGGACTTTAATGCCATTCTCAGAATGGAAGACAAGAAAGGGGGTTTAGATAAAGCTCTTCTGTCCCAAAAGGATTTCTGTAACTTTGTGGAGAGAAATTCTTTATTGGAAATCCCTATAAGCAATGGTTCTTTCACACGGACGAATCGCAGGAAAGGGTTTGGTAGTATTGCAGAAAAATTAGATCATTTTTTCTTTAAAGGAAATTTGAGTTCTTTCCCCTTTTCTTTAGATAGCAAGATAAATTCTGGAACTGGCTCTGATCATTTCCCAGTTCAATTGCACGTAGTCGGGGAGAAGGGACCGATCAGATGTCCCTTCAAATTTGAAATGATGTGGTTTAAGGATTCAAGAGTGATCGATTTACTTGAACAATGGTGGAAGGAATTCCCAACGGAGGGCTCAAGCTTATTCAATGTGAATACAAAGTTAAAATATCTAAAGCAGCATTTAAAACATTGGAACAAAGTTAGCTTTAAAAACATTTTTGAAGAGAAAGTGCAAACCGAGGAAGAATTAGAATCCTTAGCAGATGAAATAATGAAATGTGGGATGAATGAAGCTAGCTACATGAAAGGAAAGGCATTAAACAGTAAGCTTAATGATTTACTGTCCAAAGAAGAAATTTTTTGGAGGCAAAAATCCAGAGAAGTCTGGTTAAAATCAGGGTATAGAAATTCAAATTTTTTTCATAATTCCACAAGAGCAAGAAGGGAATTCAACAGAATTTCTTGCTTGAAAGATGGGGATGGCAGTGTGTTGGAGGATTCAGAGGATATCAAGGTCTCAGCGGTAAATTATTTTCAGAATCTACTCAATGATTGGGAAGGTTCAAACTGGCATGTTCAGAATGCCTCCTTGCAATTCATACTGAAATTGGTTTCTCAAACTCAATTGAGAGCATTGAATGCAAAATTCTCGGAAGAGGAAGTGAAAGAGGCAATCTTTGGGATGCAGCCAGAAAAGGCTCCTGGTCCTGATGGTTTCCTGGCCTGTTTTTTTCAGAAATGTTGGCACTTTTTGGGAAAGGAAATTTGGGAAGCCATTGAAGACTCCAAGTTGAACAGAAGGGTTATGAAGGAAGCGAACAACACTCTACTAGCTCTTATTCCAAAAAAAGAGAAACCAGACTATTGGGAAGACTTCCGCCCAATATCGCTATGCAATACAATTTACAAAATACTGGCCAAAGTTGTTGCCAACAGGCTGAAGAAAATCCTTCCCTCTATTATTTTGGAGGAACAAACGGGCTTTGTCCCTGATCGTTCAATCCTAAATGGGGTGATCATTGCCCAAGAAGTTATACACTCAATTCAAAAACTAAACAAATCGGCCATGTTGTTGAAATTAGACATCAAAAAAGCATATGATAGAGTGAATTGGAGATTCCTCTTAAAGGTTATGGAAGCTTTCAGTTTTTAGAAGGAATGGTTAGATTGGATTTTTGGATGGGTGGCTTGCCCACGATACTCAATATTGGTAAATGGCTCCCCGGAAGGTTACTTCACTACCTCAAGAGGGTTGAGGCAGGGGGATCCTCTATCCCCATTCTTGTTCATAATAATGGCCAAAGCATTAGGGAGATCGATTGGAAATGCAAGGAGGTCCAGATGGATTCAAGGTCTGCAAGTCACTAGTAGACTTCCTAACATCACACACCAGCAATTTGTGGATGATACAATGCTGTTTGGTGAAGCATCGGCAAAGGAGGCACAAAGGTACAAAAAATTGCTTGATGATTATTCCAGGGCTTCAGGGCAAGAAGTAAGCAAGGCTAAATCAGAAGTTTTTTTCTTCAACTCAAACTGTCCTAGTGAGGTTCAAATTTTGAGAATTCTAGGTTTCAAAATGGAGCAACTGCCTTGCAAATTTCTAGGACTCCCACTGGACAAAGGCATCAAAAGTAACAGTGCATGGAGTTCAATGGTGACTAGATGCCAAGATAAAATATCCTCATGGAAGAATAGATGGCTCTCTTGGGCAGGAAGGTTAACTTTGTTGAAATTAGTTATCTCGGCCCTCCCAATTTATATGATGTCTTGTCTCCAGTTACCCAGTGGAGCAAGCAAAGATTTAAATAAGGTAATGAAGGACTTCTTTTGGAAAGGTAGTTCAGAACAAAAGAAAATCCCCCTCATAAACTGGCAAAAGGTTTGTGAGAAGAGGGAGAATGATGGTACTGGTTTGAGAAATGTCTTAAGGAAAAATAAGGCTTTGGGGGAAAAACTTGCTTGGCTTATCCATTCCAGACCTGATCTCAAATGGGTAAAGATTGTCAGAGCGAAATACTTGGCTCCAGAACCGAAGTATTTCCTTTCCGCAAAAATCCTTCCATCTGGGTCTAGGATTTGGAACTTTATCACAAATTGTAGAGAACTTATATCAGATTTCCTTACCTGGGAGGTGAAGGATGGTAAGGAGGCGTTATTCTGGGAAGACTCGTGGGAAGGCCACTCACCATTAGCTAATATCCTAGAACTATCAAGAATAAAGGAGTTGACTAAGCAAATTTGGGGTTCAAAAGTTAGGGATTATATAGATTTGGCGGAAATTGTTGAGAATGGTTTACTGAGATGGAAATCGGCGAGATGCTTGAACTTGGGAGGTCAAGAAAATGACATATTTGAGAGGGAATTGGCAGGGCGAAGGATATTGGCTAGAATGGGGGAAGATAGATTAAGGTGGGATGCTGCACCAAATGGGGCCTATTCGGCCAAGATAGGTTACAACATGGTATCATCCTCAGCTGAAACAAAATCTGAACTGCCTCAAAACCTTTGTTGGAACAAGGTTTGCTTACCAAAAGCTGGGATTTTTACCTGGGCGGCGACTCAGGGTAGAATTCTCACAGGTGACAGGTTTATTAAACTAGGTTATCATGGTCCAACTAGATGTCCACTGTGTCAAGAAGCAGAGGAAACTGTGAATCACTTACTCTTGAATTGCACATTTACCCAGCAGTTGTGGTGCTGGCTGTGCACAAAATTGAAATGGTCAACTGCATTCCCAAATACTTTATTAGGTTGTTTAAATTTGTGGCCAAGCAAAGAGCATAGTTCCATTTTTGGAGATCTATGGAAAATGAGCCCCTTAATTCTATTATGGGAAGTTTGGAAGGAAAGAAATAGACGTCTTTTTCAGAATAAAGAGATGTCAATCTCAAGGCTTCAGTGCAAGATAGAGGAATGCATTGTAGAACTTTTCAACTCACAGCTGTTGGTGAAACAAAAGAAATCCAATTTCACCAAATGGGATGCATGGATCATGAAACAATGGTTTTGAATCAAGCCCCCTCCTTTGGTTTTCTCAGGAAATGTAGCCACTACGGAACAGAGGAAAAAAATGAAATGGATCCCCCCTAAGTTGGGGTGGGTCAAATTAAATTTTGATGGTGCCTCCAAAGGGAATGCGGGCCCGTCTGGTGCAGGTTGCATAATAAGATCTTGTACAGGTTCGATTTTGGGGAAATTAGCCCAGCCTCTTGCTGATGGAACTAATAATGCAGCAGAATTTTAAGCTCTTCTGCTTGGTCTCAAACTCAACAAGGAATTCGATATCAAAAATTTGGTTATCGAAGGCGACTCTACAATTGTCATTAATGCACTAAGGACAAGGCAGATTCACAATTGGAAATTAGGGGTTTTTTTGGAGGCGGCAATTGAACAGTTAAGCAATTTTGAGCAAGTTATGATAAATCATACCTTAAGGGAAGGAAATACTGAAGTAGATCTTCTGGCCAACTTGGGAGTAGTTGGTCCTGGTTTCAAAGAATGTCATTTAGCATAATTCCTAGTGGGTGGTTGGGTGGGCCAGCCCCCACCCCTCACTTGGACACTTGGAGTCCAGGGTGGACATTAGGTGGTGGTTGAGACGGATATGAAGATTGGGATTGCGGCTTGGTCTTGTCACATTCAGTATTCTATTTTTAGCCGTTGATAGAAGTAGCTTCCTTACTAAGTCGGATGCTCTTGAAATTCGCGGAATGTCTAGAGTTGGACAGGGGGTATGCATGGCACAACTTTCATAGCGCTGCCAGTGTGACACGTTGGGCTTGGCATTCATTGAAATGAAAGTTAAAGGGCCGAGTGGCAATTCACGTCATTCGAATTAATAATGGTTTGAAGTTGGAAGGATTGATGTCGTAGCTTGTATTCATGGCAAGGACAATTTGTTCGACTGGCCATTATCCAGATTCGTGTGTGAAGGCCTGATGGATCATCATTCAGATGTTTTAAATGAACTCATGAAGTCTTTTCTTAAGCATGGGTTTCGAATTTTGGTATTGTCTTCTATTTTTTTGCAGGGAGCGGCTATCAATGATTTGCAAATGGCTAGGACGTCGAGATCGAAATTCATCATCCACATTTCGACGGAAGGTCTAGAAAGCTTTGGCATCGACACACCAGTTTCTTTGGTGGCCACGGAGAGGCAGATTTCCTTTTGAGAAGTTTCAGACCAGAGGTTAAAGCGCATTTTGCTCGTGGATGATGCGGCGTCAATCGTTGCTGTTAAAATGGTCCTAGGCAAAGGACACTTGGATATGAAGGAATTTTCCAAAGACAATGCATATATTTCCTCTCGGTTTCTTGCTGTGCTTCTGGACCTGGACACCCCAAAGGCGGAGGCCAAGGAGATGATGGTTCGTTTGTTTCGGGATGATTTGCTCGGAGGTCTTGACATGACATTAAAGGCGGCCTTTATTGGTAAAGGTATTTCACACCCTTCCGACTTGGCTCTTTTATGGGATTCAGACGAAGCTGTCAAAGTCTTCCCCTTTCTCTTAGACATTAAAGGGCCTGCTTTATCAAGGAACAGAAAGATTGCAGATGTGGCCGTGGATTTTCTGAAGAGAAAGTTGAAGTTGGTACCGGAGGAAGGGATGGAGTGGTTGGATGGTTTCACTAGGTTTGCAGAGTTAAACGGTTTCATGTGATCCTGGCTTGTGATGGTTGTTGTTAGTTCTTGGTTTCTTTTTAGCCTTCAACTTGTTAAATTCTAACAGTTTCAAGCACTAGCAGTATGTATTTGGTTTTTTGCTAGCTGTGGCTCGGCCTTTGCTTTATTTCCTTTGCTTCAAAGTTTACCAGTGGTTCATTTTTTCTCACAATGGGACTGTATGGTGAAAATCTTGTTGTTTGTTCGTGCTAGGTATGTTTTTTGTTCGGCTTTGAGTCCTGGACGAACCTTTCATTCCTGCTTGCAGACGTTTGTAACTTCTATATTATCAATACAATCACCACCTTACGTATCAAAAAAAAATAATATCTCTGGAATGTCCAATAAAATTCCCTATACGAGATCCCATTGGTAAAGATTTTGCCCTCAAGAAGCCATCGAGGTCATCTTTCATGTATTTTGCTCTCACTATCTTTACCCATTTCGTGTTTGGGGGCAAGTGGACAGCCCAAGCCAACTTTTCCCCCAATGCCTTGTTTTGCAAGATCAAATTTCTCAAACCAACACCATCTCTTTCACGATTTTTGCAAACCTTTTGCCATTTTATGAGGGGGATTTTCTTTTGATCAGAATTACCTTTCCAAAAGAAATCCTTCATCACCCTATTCAGGCTCTTGCTCAAGCCAGCTGATAATTGGAGACAAGACATCATGAATACAGGAAGAGCAGAGATGACAAATTTCAACATTGTTAGCCTTCCTACCCAAGAAAGCCATCTTTTTTTCCAAGAGGAGACCCAATCCTTGCAACGTTCCACCAAGGAGTTCCAAATATTTCCACTTGAATTCCTTTGGCCAATGGAAGGCCCAAGTATTTACAAGGTAATTGACCCTTCTTGAATCCTAGAATTCTCAAGATTTGAATTTCATTAGGATAACTAGTATTAAAGAAAAAAACTTCAGATTTTTCCTTACTCACCTCCTGCCTTGAAGCCCTGAAGTAATCCTTTAAAATGCCTTTCAATCTCTGCACTTCCCTAGTTGAGGCCACACCAAACAACATTGTGTCATCCACAAATTGCTGATGAGTAATACTAGGTAGACTACTAGTAACTTGCAAGCCCTCTATCCAGTTACTCCTTCTTGCTTTTTTAATTGTTCTCCCCAAAGCTTCTGCCATTATGATGAACAAAAATGGAGATAAGGGGTCCCCTTGTCTCAATCCTCTAGATGCAGTAAAGAAACCCTTAAGAGAGCCATTGACCAACACAGAGAATCTCGGGCAGGCAATCCACTGAAACAACCAATCTAACCATTCCTTTTGAAAACCAAAGGATTCCATTATCTTAAACAAAAATCTCCAGTTTACTTTGTCATACGCTTTATTTATGTCCAACTTCAAAAGCATCATCATTTTTTTTAGCTTTTGTATCGAGTGAATGACTTCCTAAGCAATAATTACCCCGTCCAATATTGAACGACCTGGAATAAAGCCTATTTTCTCTTCATAAATGATCGAAGGTAAAATATTTTTTAGCCTATTAGCTATTACTTTGGCAAGAATTTTGTAGAGTGTATTACAAAGTGACATTGGACGAAAATATTCCCAGGAATCTGGTTTCTCCTTCTTTGGAATGAGGGAAATTAAAGTGTTATTTGCTTCCTTGAGGACACTTTTTGTGCTTCTTGAATCCTTTAGCGCTTCCCAAACGTCCTTTCCCACAAAATCCCAACATTTCTGAAAGAATGCAGCCGGAAACCCATCCGGCCCAGGAGCTTTTTCAGGCTGCATTTCAAAAGCTGCCTCCTTTACTTCTGCTTCAGTGAACCTAGAGTTTAAAGCCTCTAACTAAGCTTGAGATATCAGTTTCGAAATGGCATTCAATGATAAATTTTGAGCTTCAAGGTTTGACCCATCCCAATCATTAAGCAAGTTCTGGAAATACGAAACTACAGAGGCTCTTATTTCTGCTACATCCTCCACCAGTCTACCATCCACATCCTTGATGCAAGAGATTTTATTCTGTTCCCTCCTTTCCTTGGTGGAATTGTGAAAGAATTTTGAGTTTCGATCACCTGCTTTTAACTAGACTTCCCTGGATTTTTGTTGCCAAAATATCTCTTCTTTTGCCAGAATCTCCTGTAATTGTTTAGAAAGCTCTTGTTCTCTCTCATGGAAAGCAACATCCATCCCCTTAGTCATGATTTCCTCTGCAAGGAGGGAAAGCTCACTTTCTATTTATAGTTTTTCAGCGAAAATGTTTCTAAAGCATTCCACGTTCCATTGCCTAAGCTATTGTTTCACATATTTTAATTTTGTAACCACAATGAACATACAGGATTCCCCCCAGGGAACACTCCATCCACCAATTTTTTATCTTTTCCATCACTTGAGAGTCCTTAAACCACATCATCTCAAATTTGAAAGGACAACGCACCGGTCCCTTCTCTCCTTCAATCTTAAGTTGCACTACGTAATGATCAGAACCAACCCCTGGATTAATCTTGCTTTCAAATGTGAAGGGGAAGAGCCGTAAATCTCCTTTAAAGAAGAATCTATCTAATTTTTCCGCAATAATACCAAACCCTTTCCTTTGGTTTGTCCAAGTGAAACAACCATTTCCTGTTAAAATTTCCTGTAGCTCATTCCTTTCCACAAAGCTTTGAAAATCATAATGAGATTGCAACATTTTCCCGGAGCCTCCTTCTTATCTTCTCTTTAAAGGATGGCATTAAAATCACCCCCAATAATGCAAAAATTTTGAGCCAACCCACCAAGGATCCCATCCAATTCGAGCCAAACCTGCCTTTTTTGCATACATAATGAAGGGCCATACACATTGATTAGACATAGCTGAAGATTTGAATACAAACTCCTTACCCTACAAACCATCCAGTGATGACTCAAGTTAAGGCTCTCCACTAGCACAGACTGAGGCTTCCAAATGATTAGTAGACCTCTCGATGCGCCCTCCGCTTCCACTCCAGACCATTTCCACATCTTCAATTTCTTACCAAAATTTACCAGATTTGTACCTCCTAATTTTGTTTCCTGTAAAAGAAAAATGTCTGCTTCGCTTACCACTAGATGTCACCTAATAAGGCTCCATTTGTTAGGGGAATTTAAGCCCCTAACATTCCAAGTTAGGAGCCTCATTGTTTTTCAGGAAGGGTGTCACCTTTCCCTACTTTGATCATTATGTCTATCTTTTTCTGAATGCAAGCTTCCCCATCCAATTCCCTCTTCTCTTAGTTAGGGATTCTGCCTCTCTTTTTTTGTTCACCACAATCCGGTGATGATTTCAAGATGTCCCTCTGGTGAATGCCTAGCTTGATTTTAGCTACAACTAGACCCTCAGATAGTTTCCTCTTTTTGCCAGACTACGGGCTAAGCAATTCCATATTCCTTGCTTCATCTTTCAAAACCAACTTCCCCAGTCCTTTTGTCTCCAAATCTTCGTCCAACGCCCCTAAATTTGCTTTATCTGCCACCGCTAGTTCCACCAACTCCTTCCCCACTTCTATCAGAGAATCAAATTCCACGTTATGACAATCTCCTTCCAAGAGCTCCAAAGTTTCTAAAATCTTCTCTTCTAGAGTCGTGTCCTACTCCCCCTAATTCGACTACAACTCCTGGAATTTCTCCACCTCAATGGATTTTGAGCCTAAGATTGGGCTTGTCTCACCACTCAAAGAAGCCACCACAGAGGCTACTGGAGAGTTCTTAGATGCATTGATTAGTTTATTCAGAGCCCTTGTCTTTGGAGGTGTATTGAATGTCGCATCCTCCCCTGCCGTCCTTTTCACGGGTCTAGGTGATTCCTCTGTGGCCGCCAAAGAACTAGATTTTCCGCTTACCGATTTTGAGCGCCTACACCCTAGTGAGCAGACCAAGTTATTTCAAGTAAAGATGTCGCGTTCCGACTTTTAAACCCAACACCCATAATCTGTTATAAGTTCAATCTCTCCCCAGATGGACTAGGCTAGTGTATTCTCCACACATATTTGCACATAAGTTTGGTTTTTCCTCTCCAGTTTCCTTTCCTTTGAGCAAACAAAAGTGCCCAACTAGTTCCCTATTTCCTCCAATATATTGGGAGCCCAGTATTCCTAAGGAAGGTTAGGCAGCGAGTACCAGTCTTAAATGGTTTCTATCTCATGCATTGTCGGATCGAACCCAACTCTCCATTGTTTCAGATAAAAACCACACCCATCTGGAGAACCCAAACACCATTGATGATTTCATCTCTTATATTTCTAGATGGGAACGTTACCAGAAAGAAGTTGTTTTGCAACATTTTGAACTGTAGGTTTGACCCCCACCGCTCTTTCCACCATTTGATCAAATAGTCCCAGTTTAATTCCACACCATACCATTTCCCTATTACACCTAGGTTTTCTAGATGCAAAACCTCCAATTGAAGTTTAGTTGAGCTAATTACCACTTTAGTTCTTCTTCCTTTTGCCTCATTACACGAATGCGAGATGTTTTTCCTTCGTCCCCTACCTGAGACTTCTTCCCTTTCTTCCTCCCATTCCTTGGTAGGAAACTTCTTTTGCCACTCCAAACCTCCATTACCATTTCTGCGGTTAGGGTTTCTTCTGAAACCTTGTCTTCCCATCCAGGGAAGACCACCTTGGCCTCTATTGCTGCCAATTGGCTACCACGACCGTTGAAAAGCATCATTTCTATAACCACCTCCCTTTTGTCTGCCTCTATACGCATGCCCTTGTTTATTTAGATGCTGAGCGCCCTGATCTTGATCCTCCTGAAACTGACCATTCTTTGTATTTTTCTGAGGGCAGCCCCATCTCTCTTCCTTCCAAATGTTCTCAATGTTCTCGTTCTAGTTCTGGTTGCCCCTGGGTCCCTCTTGGCCTCTTCCCCTGTGACCAAGGTCGTCCGACCGTTGTAGAGCTCCTTCGTCATTTTCCTTTGTATACATATATATTTTCTCATTTTTTTTTTGATTGATTTATCTTTGTGATCAAATATTTGATTTCTCTCTTCTTCTTCTTCTTCTTTTATTTATTTATTTATTTGTTCTTTTTGTTTCATCAAATCTCTTTGATTTGATCTTTTTGTTTCATCAAATCTCTTTGATTTTTATTTTTTTTCATCAAATCTCTTATATTTGATTTTTTTGTTTCATCAAATCTAAAAAAACAAATCTATAATGAGATAGGGTGGACAATAGTTTGAGCTAAAATAAATTCTTAGAAGAGTATAATTTTTGTGGGTGATTTTGATTTAGGTTTGATTTATAATTCTATAGTGACATTAAAAAAAAAATCTATGAGATAGGGTGGACAATAGTTTGAATAAAAATAAATTCTTAGAAGATTATAATTTAGTAATATTTTTTTAATTTATTTTAATTTATGAATAGCTCTCACCATAATTTTTACCTTATTCTTTATTCTACCCTTAATCTTAATTCTAATGTTTTCAGATTATAATAATTAAATAATATTAGAAATATAATTTAATTAATAATTATAATAATCTTAGTTATTTTAATTTAATTCTATTTGTATTTATTTATGTTTTGAAGTTAATAAAATTAAAAAAATTAAAAAAGTGGTAATATCAAAATAAGATTTATTTTAAATTTTTATTTTTAGGAAGATCATTTTATAAGCTCATTTATGATGCGCTTTACTTTAATTGAAATTTTATTTCATTATTTTATTATTTTATTTGATTTTTGTGAGATTTTCTTTAAAAATAAAATAAAAATTACATACATAAATAAAAAAATTATGCATGTATATAGAAAAATCATAAAAGTTATTAAAATACTAGTAAAAATAACATTATTTATTTTAGAAAGATTTAATAAATGATTTTTTATATGAAAAATCATTTTAAAAAATATAGAAAAAAATGATATTTATTAGAAAGATTTAATGAAATGATTAAAGTAAAAAATCATTCCTAAAAAATATCAAAAATAATATATATCATGCTTCTAAATTAAAATAGTTGTGTGTGGTGTATATAAAAATTTGATCAGATAGTGTTTTTCTTTGTATGCTTTGTTTCTGTTATTACTTTGACTATGGTACTTGGTTACTATTTGATCACAAACTGTAAAGCGATGCAAATGTTATATTTTGATGTGATGGTATTTTATTTTGATGTTATCATTATGGCATGTTTTGAATTAGCTTAACAGATATTCAATTAATAATGCTTTATGCTTTTGAGTATATTATTGATGTTAGACTTGTCAGTTAGTAATTTTTTATTGGTGAAGGGGACGGGATTGTACCACTCGCTTGCGAGCGCCCTATGATTATGAGATTTCATCTTCACAGTGTGTTTTATTATGTTATATATATGCATGTTCGATATACTCTTTGTTCGCAAGTTGACAGGTACAGGACATCGACTCCACCTGATTTCACAGGTTTGAGCATGTTCATTGGCCAATGGTATTCGATTGGGAGATAGTAGCTAGGTTTTCCATGCCAAGTCATCACCCTAGTCATAGTGTGTCGTCGGGTTTTAGTCGGGTTAAGTTGCTTCTTTGTTGTTCATCTCTCCTTGATTTTATTTAATTGCAAGTTGGAAAAGGTAAATAAATGGCTTTATGTATTTAAGTTGTTTATTAAATTTATTTAATTATAATGTTAGAAATGTTATTTAATTTATTAATTAATAACATAATCTAATCTTGGATTAGATTTATGTTATTGATTAATTAAATTAATTGTGTGGAATTGAATTAAGTTATTCATTTTGGAATTTAAAAGTGTTAAATGATTTTTGAAAAGAAAATTTTAAAAGTTTCAAATGCTTTTTGAAATAGAAATTTTTGGAAAAAGTAATAAAGTCATGTTGAAAAGAAATTTTAGTTTTAAATTTTCAAAAAAGCAAAAATATCTCCAAAATGCATAGAGGGAGTAATAACTATGGTGGATGGGATATTTTGGGGAAGTTGACTAAATTTGGGGAAAAACTTATGAGAGGGATTCTATTTTTTTTTGGGTTTTGATTTTCAATTTTGGGGGAGAGAATTTGTTGTTAAAAAAAAAGAGAAAGAGGGCTTTCTTCTGGGTTTTTGATTGAATCTTGGATTTGAAAGTGGAGACTTGGAAGGAGATCTGGAATTTTGAATTGGCAAGGAAGCACAACATCAAATTGTTTTCTTTAGACTTCAGATCACAGGTTCTCCTTGTTTTATTGTTTTGAAATTTTAGATTTTCAATTTTGAAAACTTGTTTGTAAACAAATTTGAAAACCTCTGTTGAAATCTTGGTAATGATTTAGATTCTTGTAGAAAATGGAAAAAGAAAACAAAAATTCTTGCAAATCATTTTTGTTCAATAGATTTTTTTTTTGAAAAAGACAACAAAAGAAACCAACAAAAATCCTTCAAATCTCTGTTTAAATGGTGGAAATTGAGTTCTATAAATTTGTGGAGATAGAGTTCTTCTGTAAACTTTGTGAACAAAAGAAAACAAAAAAGAAAGAGAGCCTCTGTAATTTGTCATTTTTCTGTAGAAAAATTGTTCAATTTAACTGTAAAATGGAAGTTTATGTATATATATATATATATATATATTGTTAATATATATACATACATATAATATAAATATAGTTTTTGTGCTTTCTGGAAAAAATTTGTTTATAAAAAAATTTACTGTCAAAAATTTCTGAGAAAATTCGTTAGAAAAATAACAGGGGAAATTTCATTTTTTTAAATATATATATATATATATATATATATATATATATATATATATATATAGTGTGTGGGGGGGATGGGGAAGGAGGTGGCACAGCCACACACTATGGGGGGCAAGCGCAACCCCCAGGGGAGACTGAGCAAACCATGCGACCTCCTCCCTTTTGGGGCCCGTGGATTTTTATTTTATTCAAGGGGTAAACACTTTTGAACTGGAGCTATGAACCGAAATACAACCACTCAACAATACCACCCCAACGGGTTTGAACCTTGGTGGCGAGAACAACAATGCCACCTTTAAACCATCACACCATGCCAATATCGGCAAGGTGCCCGTGGCTTTTAAAAATCACTTTTTTTTTATTTTATTTTTTATTTATTTATTTAATTTATATTATATATATATATTATATTATTATTTAAATAATTTATTTATTTATTATTATTTATAGATATAATATGCATAGATTATATATATATATATATATATTATGTATCTTTAAATAATTGGTTTTAATTAGATTTTGGAAAATAATTGTGAATGGAAATTTAAATATATTTTTTAAAATATATATATTTAAAATATATATATATATATTTAAAATATATATATATATATATATTTATATATTTAGTATATATATATATATATTTATATATTTAGTATATATATATATATATGTTTAGATTATATTTAATTATAGTTTTTCTATAATGATTTTATTATTGATGCAAATATTAATTTCATAGAAAAATGATGTTATTGGAAAATTGTTTTTAAACATTAATTGTAATTGGAAAGTTAAAACAAAACAGTTAGTTTAAGCTTCTTCCTTCTAATAATGTTAATTATTCTATTTGATTACATGCAATATGTTATTGCCTTGCTTGGATTTAGGAAATCCTAAAGTAGGATAATAATTTGCCTAATTTGTCTTTTCGTTATGAAATCTCCCTCTTTCGTGATGTTGGGAAAATAGAGTTATTTGTTATGTAAGTCTTCCAAATGGGGTTTTCATTTATCTGTGTGGGTTGTCGTAACGGGTTAGTCAACCCTTGAATTGCCTTGGGTAGTGCATCTTAATGGATCCAATTAGATACCTAGTTATCACAAACGGGATGTGTTGACTTTATGTCGTGGATAGGGAGATATTATCCTTAGGTCGCACTTGTGTACCCTTGGGTTGTGGAGTTATTCCATGTGTTTTCTTACAGGAGTGGCTTGCAATGAGGTCTGACACACAACGTGGTGTCAGGGTAACTCATTGTAAGTTAGTTAATCCAGTGATAATGTAAATAAACTTATTAGAGGTTAGGTAGTACCAAAAACTTAATAAGATTAATTTTTCCTCGCTCATGGACGCAAAGGCTTGTATAGACTTGGGATGGGACGAGAAGTCCTGGAATGGCAAGATCGTTATCTCATCCTTACGAGAGATAACTGATTTCACATTGGTTTGCATGAGGGGCCAAGAGTCGTTAGAGGTTTCTAGGATATCCCGAGATGGGGGCTGGGACCTAGGAAGACTTACTAGGATATCCCATGTAACATTGTGATGACACTTCTCCTAAGTTAGCAGTATGTTTGTATCAGTGATGTAATTGATTATTTATCTCTGGAAGCATTGTAATCATTGTGTTAAGTGATGTTGTACTTGTTTTTAATTTAGTTCATTTATGTGTTAACATGTGTCTAGAGGTAGATGGTCTTGTCTAGGAATCCTTATTACTATCTCCTAGCACGAGGGGTGAGCCTTCGGGTATCACATGGTTGGGTGGAACGTGCACCTTAATCCATTGGGTCGTCTTCTTGTTCGTGTGGATGATATTTCCAGTTGGAGAGCTCGTGGGATCCAATTTCATTTCATGTTTTATTCTTTTCAGTTGAATCATGTAATTTATTACCCCTCATTTGTTATCGAGGTGGAATATGTAATATGTAATCATGCTTATTGGATTTACCTCATTTGGGGAATGAGAGTTGTAATCTTATTGTTAAATTATCGTTATTTGAAAATATGTGGTATCTCTTATGCTTTGATGTTATTTATCATGTTTGGAATGTATGTGTACTTAATTTATTAAGTAATTAAATGTTATGGTTTCAATTCATGTTTCTTGTTTGGGTTTTAAATTAATCTGTCTCATAACCTTAGAGGTTGTTGGCAAAGGGTAGTGAAATTGCATGTTATTTATACTTAAACAAAAAAAAAATAGTACGTTTGAGTAGTTAATTGCAACTTCCTCTAGGGTTGCGGGGCGGGGCATTACATTCCCCATGAATATATGTGGAATACACATTAGAGAAATAAGGAGGATAAGAAAGAAAGTGGTTATTATAGAAATTATAATTTTTAATATCATCTAATGATATTATATTTATTTTAATTTATGAATAGCTCTCACCATAATTTTTACCTTATTCTTTATTCTACCCTTAATCTTAATTCTAATGTTTTTAGATTATAATGATTAAATAAGATTAGAATTAGAATTTAATTAATAATTATAATAATTTTAGTTATTTTAATTTAATTCTATTTGTATTTATTTATGTTTTGAAGTTAATAATTTTTGAAAAATTAAAAAAGTGGTAATATCAAAATAAGATTTATTTTAAATTTTTATTTTTAGGAAGATCATTTTGTAGTGTCCCTCTAGTTGCTGCACTTTGATTCAGTTTGTTTCTATTCGGTTGAAAGTATTTTTAGTTGTTTTTTATGCTATGTTGGTTTTATACTATGTTGATGATACATTGGATACATTATTGATCATCAGATTATGTTTGTGTGGCGACATTATGATAAACATTATCTGTGTTATGGTTTTATGTTGTTTTGGAGCATTAGTGTGTTTATGATGATGAATCTGATGTTTATGATGTGGTATTTTATGATAGTCTTGGTGAAGGATACAGTGTAGCATAACTCACTTGTGAGTACCCTACTATGTTGCGACTCTCTTTCATGGTGTGATTGTTGGTTTATGCATATATGTTTAACAATGTTGTTTGATGTAGTTTGTAGGTATTGGGTATCGGCTTCACCTGCTTTGTCAGGTCTGAGCGTGCCCTGACCCAATGGAAATATGTTGTTTCAAAGATAATGTCAGGTCCTTCTTTGGCCATCGTTCCCTTATAGGTCGTTCATGTTTGTGTCTTGATTGGAAATTCATTAATTAGTTAAATGGTTTTTAAATAAGTTATTTGATTTAGTGTAATGTTGTTGAAATGTTAAATTAAAATATTTATGTTTAGATAATTTAATTATTAAATTTGATTGTTATTTTAAAAAAAGGTTTGATTTATTAAATTAAATTAAACATGATATTTATTTAAATGTAATTGTTGATTTTAATGTGTAAACTTAAATAAAGGAAAAGTAGATATTTTGAAGGGTTTGTTTTCAACAAATTATGAATAAATATCTGAAATATTGATTCAGAGTTTGAAAGTGTTATCTGGTGTAATTGATTAAATTGAAATTGGTTGATCAATTTTGATTGCATGCTGACAATCAGTTAAGTCTTGTGGCTTTGAGTTAATTGAAAATGAATAAAGACTTTGGTTATGCAAAAGTTGTGCATAGCAGTTTATTATTATTTTTGGCTGAAGAAGATTTCACAGGATTTTTTCTAAGAAGTTTGTTGGGTTGGTTTTAGGAGGAAGTTTTCTATGCATTTAAAGATTTTTTATTTGCTTGAGCTTGGATTTCAAATAATTAAAGTTTGTTGGATTGGATTTTGGTATTGACTCTTCTACAAATTTCATTTTGCCATAGCTTCTATTTCCAGGTTGGATCAATTTCCTTTCTCTGTAGATTTTCATTAGGAAAAGATTGTCTTCTCCGTGTCTTACTTGCTGCGTGTGGAATTGGGGATAAGATTATGTCTCTCTGAACCTTATTTCTGGTATACTTAAATGCCATGCATGTGAGAGATGAAACCATATCTCACAATTAGTTTTCATGTTCATATCTTGTTGAATTTGATAATTTTAGACATACCCAACCTCGAATTTTTATTTGATCCTTAGGCACCATTGGTGTAACTAGCATCCTTTGAAATATGAATTGTTCTTGCTAAGTTTTGCATATTTTTAGATAGCCAAATTCCATATAGCGCCTAGCATAGGAGTTTCACCATTTGATGCCTTTGTCTCTTTTTGTTTGAGTTGTGTAATTCACAACAATTATAGCATACCCATCAAATTTATAGATCAATTGAGGTTGTTTGTTTACTTTTTAACACTGTAACCCACATATGCATAATCTTATGGAGTTTGAATGACACTGGCCCTAAGTCTTCTTTCTGTGCATACATTGTCAACGACTATAGCTCCAGTAACTAATTCAAACAGTGACTTTGCGAGGCTTTCAACTCTGACCTTGTTCTTCCAAGTAAACCAACAGAGGCATCCCTTCTCTCCCTTCGAGTTGTGTTTTATCTTCACCTCATCTCCTAACAGAGATCACTGGAATGATCCTTTCTATCATGGTATGGCCAATGGCATATATAATCTAATTGGCTAAAATAATCGTTGCTTTACAATTCTTAGTTCTATCTCTGAGTTGGCGTCGAATCACTTCAATCTCTGTTACTTGTTTACAGTAGAGTT
This sequence comes from Sequoia sempervirens, assembly GCA_007258455.2. Lineage (NCBI taxonomy): Eukaryota > Viridiplantae > Streptophyta > Pinopsida > Cupressales > Cupressaceae > Sequoia > Sequoia sempervirens. Next base: position 16,741,351 of record VDFB02047397.1, on the reverse strand, counting down.
TTTGTTAGTAAGTGAATGTTGGAATTCAATAATGTCACTGTTTAGTTGTATTATTATCCATTCCAAATATTATCTTTAAAACTAAAGGGAAATGACTTCTCATATTTCTTGCAACTGTAACCATCTCAACTTGGAGTAAGCTTGACTCGCGTGTCTTCGTTGATGCCATCATTTAGCAGTTTGATCAAGTGAAGAATTTGGGACCAACGAGCTAATTATTTAATCCCCTTGATTCACACAACGTATCTAATTCTTGTTAATTACCTCCATTGATCAAACCAAATCCTCTAACTCTTTTGCATGCATTGTGCGATGTGATAGTCTGAAACCTACCCCAAAATCCATTTTGTGCATATCTTGCAAACACTGTAGTTCATGCAATGACATCTCTTTTGGAATTCTGTCAAACAATTCACTTGCCTTGTCCATATTTTCATGTTGCGCATTGTTTATGTACTCTGGAAATTCTATAAAATTTGTATTACTTAGTTGGTTTTATTGTGTCAATTAGAATGAAATTCAATATATATAGATATATACCCTTTTTGTGTGATAATTATGTGGTTCTTGCTTTCTCTTTTGCCTCATTTAATTTATCTTGTATGCAATAATTTTCAATGCATTCTCTCTCTCTTTATATAAATATATACTTAAGTGTATGTTTCCATATGTGAGTATATTTATACTATTCTTTTAACAAACGAAATATTATATTTCATGATAGCAGTTGGTTCACTTAAATATTGAATTTTTTTAGTATGAAAGGTGTAATAAATAATAGATTAGAATTGATACAGGAGCATACATGGCCTTGTGCAATCTTGCATCACAAAAAAGAAGTTTAAGTTGGTCTTGTTTCATTTTTGGTGTGGAATTTAATATTATTTATGAAATTAAAATTTTGTGTGTGTGGAAATGCAACGACATGTGTTGTAAATGCAATTTCAATTTTTTTTTCAAAATTTGACTCAATTTGAATTTGGAGATAGTGATGAATAATTTAAAAAGCCAAAAAAAAAGCAAGAAAAGCAAAACAAAGGTGTGGCTTTTTGGACAGATATCAGTTTTGAATTTTTTATTTAAAACTTTATTCCAAGTGTCCTAAAAAATAGGAACCCAGAGGTGGACACCTAGGAGTGGAAAAAATCAAGATTTGCTTTCATTGGTGAAAGCAGAATATCAATAAAAGCACTAGAATAATCCTCGGAGTGGTGGAGTAAAGTTATTTTTTTAAAATGAATATTTTATTGATTTTTCATTGAAAATGGGTCAAAATTTTTGGGAATGGTGTGCAAATGGTAAGAGTGGTCTAAAAATTAATGAAATTCACCCCAAATTTATGAAAATTTGGAGCAAATGACAATCCAGAGTTTCACAATAGGGAATTTCATTCATTTGGTAAAAAATATTTCTAGAATACAGGGAGAGGAAAGAACTAGGCGTAGCATACCTCCTGTAGAGGTTTACAAATGTTTGATTGCAAGTGTGATGGTTGTGGAGAATCATTGAGATCTCTAGGCGTTGCATAGAAAGGCAGTGAGATTGTGTTGTTGCATTTTTGTTATGGTTGCAAGTGTAGAGGGTTGAAGAAATTTTGTAGAGAATCATTGCCTATAGAAATAATTTGTGTTTGAATTTTTGTTGTAATTTGTGGGCATGTAGCATCCCATAATCCCTTGAGGATTATATGTAATTTATTTGATTTCAAGGATTTGAATAATAAATTTTCATTGGTTGCAAATTGCAAGCCAGTTGCTAAATATGTGTGGGAAAACTGTTGCTAGTTAAAATCATTTTTTTCCTTTACCTATTAGTGTGTATGTGAAGTTTCATTGTGAGGGTTTTTATATTTTTAAGCTCTCATACATTAGTGGTATCAGAGCAAGGTTGATTCTAAGAGTGTGAGCAGACCACTAAAGAGAGGCAGCTTGCACCAGTGACTATGAGTTGTGGGTGTGCAACCATGTTTGCTAGAGGAAGAGGAAGAGGAAGAGGAGAGGATTTTGTGAGGAATGAAGACTTTAAAGTTTTGAGAAGACAAGTTGAAAATTTTCAAAATGAGATAAGGAGAGGCTTTGGAAGAATGAGATATCCAAGAAGTGAAGATGAAGAAGATGAAGAAGAAACTACTGAGAATGCTAGTTTATATACTGATCAAAGAGAAGAAATTGAAGCAGTTGCAAATGACCCATTGCTAAAAGCTTTAACACAAATGGGAAAGAGACCAAAATTGCATGTACCCACCTTTAATGGATGCCTAAACCTAGAAGAATTAATAGATTGGATGAATGAGATGGAGGAGTATTTTTAATTTGAAGAGATAGAGGATCCAAACAAAGTAAGATATGCAAAAACAAGGTTGAAAGGACATGCCTCCATAAGGTGGAGAGAGATTCAATTAGAAAGGGAGAGAAAAGGGAAAAAAAAAGATTACCAAATAGGATAAAATGGTGGAGAAGCTTAAAAGGTAATTTATGCCAGTAGACTATGAATTGGATTTGCTTAAAAAAATGCAAGGTTTGAGACAGGGCAGCAAGAGTGTGAAAGAATACACAAGAGTTTCATTGAATACTCATTAGAACTGGAAATTTTGAGGAAACTAAGGAGAAGGTTGTGAGATACCTTAATAGTTTGAGGTCAAGTATACAAGAGGAGATGACATTGGTGCAAGTTGTGACTATGGAAGATGCTTACCAGATTGCCTTGAAGATTGAAGAAAGGATGAACAAGAGATTCGAAAACAAACAAAGAGGAAAAATTCATGAAGGTAAGGTTGAGAGAGAGAAAATGAAGAATATGATGATCAGAAAAATAAGAAAAATGGAGGCCAAGGCAGCAGCAAACAACATGGCAATGAAGAATTTTATGGGTCAAGAGATCAAAATCAGAGAGGTAGAGGAAGATCAGGTAGAGGTTTTGGAAGAGAAACCTTTCGAGGAACTTGTTTTAAGTGTGGGGAAGAGGGTCACAGAGCAAATGACTATCCTCATGAAGAGGAAAGACCAAGAAGAAGTACTAAAAATCAGAATAGGATAGCAAATGTGAATAGAGACAAAGTAGGATCATCACATTCTGAAGAAGCCGAAGATGGTGAAACTTTAATGGCTAGGAGAACACTGTTATATGAAGATGAGAAATCCATTCAAAGGAGAATTTTGTTTAGGACAAGATGCAAGTGTGAAGGAAAGGTATGTAATGTTATTATTGATAGTGGAAGCAAAGAGAATCTTATGTCTGATGAAATGGTAAGAAAATTGCAGCTAGAAAGGAAGAAGCACCTGAATCCATATAAGATAGCATGGGTACAAGATGACAAGAAGCTTTTGATCAGTGAAAAGTGTGAGGTAAAATTTAATATAAGAGGCTATTATGATGAAGTCTTATGTGATATTATCCCTATGGATGCTTGCCATATTCTTCTAGGAAGACCTTGGCAAGTTGATAGGTAGACAATGCATGATGGTTATGACAACACGTACACATTGAAGAAGGATGGAGTGAAACATAAATTGAAGCCATTGAAAGAAGAAATGGGTAAGGTTTACAAAAATTCAAGGTCTTTTTTGGTTTATGAAATAAAAAATTTAGATGGTTCGAAGCAAGGATATGTTGGCTTTGTTAACTTTAACTATGATGAAGATGAGAAAGGTAATTTGTTCACTCAGATTGAAGAAGAAATCTCATGTGAAATGAAGGTAGCAGCAAAGGGTAAGGTAAAATATGATTTTATTGTTTCCTTTGATGAGAAAGAGGGTGAAGGAGTAGATAAGTTTGTTGTAGCAGAAATTGCTTTTGATAAAGTTGAATTTGAAGGTTAATGGAGAGTTTTTTGAAGAGTACTTGTTTGAGAACAATAAAAGTGAAAATATCTTGATTGGTGGGCATGAGTCCTTGTCATGTAATGTTGAAATTGAGCATGTTTATGGTATTACTAATGCTGTTTTGAGTGAAGGAAACCAAGTTGCAGCAACGTTATATCTTTCAGAAAGCATTGGAAAAGTGAAATTTCATGAAGTAAGAAAGCACATTCATAAAGTGAATTTTCAACACAAGACTAATGCTAATTTGAAGAGAAGATACAAAGAGTTCCAATTTGGTGATGAGGTAATGGTGAATTTGAGAAAGGAGAGATTTCCAATGGGTAACTACAACAAGTGGAAAATGAAGAAGGTTGGATCGCGCAAGGTGCTGAAAAGACATGACTCTAGTAATGCCTATGAAGTTCAATTGCCCAATGAGATTAATATTTCTCCAATTTTTAATGTTGTTGATCTAACCATGTTCTATGAGAGTGAAAAAGGTGAAGGTGCAACAAAGGGGCAGTGACAAGAAGTCTTATCAAAATATGATCAAGAAAAGATAGAGTCAATTCTTGATAGAAAAATAAAAAGGAGCACTAGGAAGAAGCAGTACTAGGAATATCTTGTGAAGTGATTTGGGAGACCAATGGAGGATGAAAAATGGTTATCTAAGGCTGAGATTACTCACCTTGGATATCCATTAGAGAAGTGATATGATCACTTTCAGTTACCGTGGGTGTCTGATGCAGGAGCATCCATGGCCTCGTGCAATCTTGCATCACAAAAAAGAAGTTTAAGTTGGTCTTGTTTCTTTGGTGTGGAATTTAATATTATTCATGAAATTAAAATTTTGTGTGTGTGGAAATGAAATGATGTGTTTTAAATGTAATTTCATTTTTTTTTCAAAATTTGACTCAATTTGAATTTGGAGATAGTGGTAAATAATTGAAAAAGCCTAAAAAAAGCAAGAAAAATAAAAGAAAGGTGTGGCTTTTTGGAGAGTTATTAGTTTTGAATTTTTTATTTAAAAATTTATTCCAAGTGTCCTAAAAAAAAGGAACCCAGAGGTGGACACCCAGGAGTGGAAAAAATCAAGATTTACTTTCATTGGTGAAAGCAAAATATCAATAAAAGCACTAGAATCATCCTTAGAGTGGTGGAGTAAAGTTATTTGTTTTAAGTGAATATTTTATTGATTTTTCATTGCAAATGGGTCAAAATTGCTGGGAATGGCGTGCAAATAGTAAGAGTGGTCTAAAAATTAATGAAATTCACCCCAAATTGATGAAAATTTGGAGCAAATGACAATCTAGAGTTTGACAAAAGGAAATTTCATTCATTTGGTAAAAAATCTTTATAGAATACAAAGAGAGGAAAGAACTGGGCATAGCATACCTCCTATAGAGGTTTGCAAGTGTTTTATTTCAGGTGTGATGGTTGTGGAGAATGATTGAGATCTCCAGGTGTTGTAGAGAAAGGCAGTGAGATTGTGTTGTTGCATTTTTGTTGTGGTTGCAGGTGTAGAGGGTTGAAGAAATTTTGCAGAGAATCATTTCCTGTAGAAATAATTTGTGTTTGAATTTTTGTTGTAATTTGTGGGCGTGTAACAACCCATAATCCCTTGAGGATTATATTTAATTTCTTTGTTTGCAAGGATTTGAATAAGAAATTTTCATTGGTTGCAAATTGCAAGCCAGTTGCTGAATATGTGTGGGAAAACTGTTGTTGGTTAAAATCATTTTTTTCCTTTACCTGTTAGTGTGAATGTGAAGTTTTGTTGTGAGGGTTTTTTATATTTTTAAGCTCTCATACATTAAGAATCTAAAGCTATTGAATTTTTCTAGTAATGTTGCGACTAGCGGAATTAGTTGGAACTCTTTAGTTGTGAAATTGAAATGTATTGTTATTCGAATTGTGAATGCCTACCATGGTCAAGATTAATTGGTTGATTTATTGAATGATATTTTCCTTTAGAATTATATTATGCATGGAACTAGTATACATATATATATATTAATTAGAATTGATTGGCTCTTTATGGTTGGTTAGTAAATGTAAAGAATTTACATTATTCTTAATGAAGAATTATCATCATTTTATAAGACATTTAATTATGTCAATAATTACTTCTTTTTGAACCTTTAGTTCATGTAAACTTGATGGTAGTATATGATGGGAAATTGTTATATTTGCTAATAATTTAAGAGTTACTTCTATGTTATTGAGTTTTAAATCTTCCAGAGGCTAGAAAAAGAAACTTGTATTGAAAAGCTTAATATGTTTGTACCTTGATGTTCTATTGCAATGGTATGATTTGGGATTTATCCATGCACGAATTATTTGTTACCTTGATGGTATTTTGAAAGTTAAATGATTTGAGTCATGATTGAGATGTGTTCATTCATAGAGTTGTTCAATGTGCATGATGGTTATCCTTTGTAATTGATTATGAGTTATGTTATTAGGAAGAGTGGCTTTCGATAGGGGTTGGAACCCTAAGTGGTATCCAGTGTAACCTATTGGGAGTTTATAATTCAGTGACAACTTAATTAAATGTACCTGGGGTTGGGTGGTGTTCATTAAATAAATCAGATAATTTGATTGCCCCGCTCAATGCCTTAGAGCTTGTATAGATTAAGGGTAGGTTGAGATGGCCTGGAATGGCATGATTGTCTACCTTGTCTTCTTGAAAGGTAGTTTGATTCCACTTGGGTTTGTTTAGGGGTCAAAAATCGGTAGAGTTTGCCAGGGTAACTCAATATGAGGTCCGGTAATCTAGGAAGATTCACCAGGGTAACCTATAATAAACTATGTGATGACACTCTTATCCTAATGCATGTTATGTGGTCTCTTGTGTAGATTTACCCTTGTTTATGTTGTTGCCTCTGGGAGCTTTTTTTGTAATTATGTGGTTTAGATATTGTTATGTTGTAATGTGTATGTCAAGCCATGTAAATGTTATGTTATGTCTTCATGTTTGTTTATATTTTTAGACCTGATATTATCTCCATGTGGTTGGGAGGAACGTGCTACATTCTCCATTAGGTTCCCTTGCAGGTGTTGTACTTGGATAATATTGTTCTTGTGACAGGTTCTTGTTTCTACATAGTTCATGAAATTGAATGTTGAGCGTACTCATGAATGAGGTTGACAAATGTGTTGTGTTCTTCATCTATATTATATACACTCTTGATATGTATGACTGAACTTATTGTAATTTTATTATGATGTTACGAGATTTGTCATAATCTCATTTGATGTAACTTGACTACATTATTATTATGTGAATGGTTCATTCATTATTAATATGATTTATCCTTATGCTTTATGTCTTATGGTTAGTGATGTGATGTTTTTACTTGTGAATGTTTAAGTAGTGTTCTCACAGAACCTTAGGAACGTATGTATAGATGTTTCTTTTGTACTTATGTTGTAATCGAATACTTTTAAAAAAAAATTATTCAGTTATTTTGTTATTTTATGTGTTGTTCTTTGGGATCCTTGGTGGGTCGTTACACATTTTATATGCTAATTTATGATGTTCTTTACTTTAATTGAAATTTTATTTCATTATTTTATTATTTTATTATTTTATTTGATTTTTGTGAGATTTTCTTTAAAAATAAAATAAAAATTACATACATAAATAAAAATTTATGTATGTATATAGAAAAATCACAAAATTTATTAAAATATTAGTAAAAATAACATTATTTATTTTAGAAAGATTTAATAAATGATTCTTTATGTGAAAAATCTTTTTTTTTTTAAATTAAAAAGTGATATTTATTAGAAAGATTTAATGAAATGATTAAAGTAAAAAATCATTCTTAAAAAATATCAAAAATAATATATATCATGCTTCTAAATTAAAATAGTTGTATGTGGTGTATATAAAAATTTGGCATTATTTGGCATTCCCCATCAATATTGGAATACTCATTAGAGAAATAAGGAGGATAAGAAAGAAAGTGGCTATTATAGAAATTGTAATTTTTAATATCATCTAATGATATTGTATTATGATGCAACAATGAATATATTGTTACAAACACACAACAATAACATGCAAAATGGTTCCTCCAAATTGATATACCTCCACGTGTCCTGTATAGATTATGTACTAAGTAGATAAGCTAGTTATTAGAAAGTGTGCAATTATATCCTTCCTAATAAAAAAGTAAGTAAATTAATATCACAAAAACAATGGAACCGAAGTATATTGTAAATTATAGATCCTCCATTCAATAAGAAAGAAAAAGACAAGCATAGCATTGGATAAGAAGAAAAAAGTCCAGTGTAGTACAAAAAATACAAGACATACAAAACATACATTTCTAGTTGCCATTTAAAATCTTTTGTTAATTAGGAAAATACAAAAAAATACTATTGGCTTATGAGTATGTACTCTCCATGAATACACAAAAGACTTTCCTCTTAACATCATCTGACTTCAATAAACTCAAAATTTTACCCTCGCTACAATTTTTTTTGGTATCGCCTACAAAAAAATTTGAAAAGTTGAAATTCATCTTCCAAAAAACTAATGAATTTGTCTCTCCCTACAATTTTCTTTACAAATAAAGAGACAACAATGACTATTATTGACAGAAACCCTTGTTCAACAAATGGAAATCTCAATCGTCTTTGGTTTCTCAGGCACAATCCTAGGAATAGTAACATACAAAACTCCATCCATGCAGGCAGCCAAAGCTTGCACTCCTCTTCACCTTCGTCATCTCGTTTTCGTTTACTTGCTCATTTTATGAGCAATAGTTTCCCATTCTCCACTTGAACCTGCAAAACATCCTTTTAATTAACAAAACAAAACACAACTTCAAATTAACAGAAGCGCAGAAACCCTAACCCGAGACAAGGGAAAATCCATTAAACTGAATGTCAAACTTAGTGAGCCTCGAAACAACTAACTAAAGCTTGTTGCATAACCGTCCTCCAGAGCATACTCTTAGATCTTCCTTTACTTTTTTCTCTATTTATTTTATAGAGAAATCCCTTTGATTCAGTTAAATCCCGTACTAAACAATAACAAAAAGAAAAGCTACAAAAATGAAAAAACACAGTAGTTACTCACTAGAAATTTTCTTCAAATGATACTCTTTGTACAGATTCCTCACCGCTTTTGAAATTTTATTTCATTGAATCCCTAAATTTGTAGTGTGTGGGAGAAGATTCTAGAGATTTGTTAGAAGACAAGAGAAGGCTCTGGATTTTTTTTGCCTCAATTTTCCACACAGATGACATTAAAGTTGGGATCTTTAGCAGAATAACATACACATATTTAAAGAAGAAAATAAACGGTTTGCATGCCAACACCACTCTCCACTACTCTATCAACATGATGCACGTCTCATAAAATTTAATGAATTTTAATTCCTTCATATTCAAAGATTGAAAAATGCACGCCAATTTTTGCTTGAAGAGTTTTTATTGACATTGGTTGTTTGCTTTCACTGTAGATGCCTCTCGGCGTAATTAATTTTATTTTATATTCTTATTATCTAATAATATTTAATATAAGTTTTTAATTTTATGTATTAACTATTATATTCACCACACTAATCTTAAACCTAATTAATTTACTATGTCTAGTTATAAACTTTTCTATAAACTCTTTAACTTTTTATGTGTTTGGATTAGATGCCTTCAAATCTACATTTGTCTAAATTTACCACTTATTATTAATTGTTTAATCTAGTCACATGCAACTAGAATTTGCAAACACATACTCTCTAATATATTAACATACATATAATTTTCTATCGACATAACCCTTGAACATCTTTTAGGTGCAAGTGTTAGTATATATACCTCTCTCTATATAGAATTGTCTCCTTTTGTATCTCTCTTTCTTTTTCCTAATCTCCAAAGATCAATACAACTATCATATTTTTTATATATTAATTTAATTTGATCTATATAAAAATATATTAATTATTAATTATAATAATTTCATATTCATATTTAATAAATTTTGTTATAGAATATAATATATAATAACAATACAACCTATATATACTATTATATATAATATAATAGTAAATATAATTATACTGTATATAATTTAATTTGTATTATATATAATATATTAATTATATTTTATATTATATAAAAACATAATAATTATTAATTATTAATTACAATAATTTTATATTTATAATAGTTTTTTTAAAGAATATAATATATAACAAGTGCCACATGGTGGCTAGTACTTGTCTTTATAGTATTTTAGATTTAATAAAAAATAAATGTAAGTTTTGTTAATTATAATATTAACATAATCATTTAAAAATGTCACATTAATGTTAATTTTTATTAAAAGTATGTAAATAATACATTAATCATTATAATGTAAATTGTAAGATAATGCATACAGGTCTATATTCTAAATTAATGGAACAAAAGATAGTTATATCTATTTATATTAATATTAATAATTATTAATTTTAATTTAATTATATTATATAAAAATCAATTATATATACAAATTTTAAATACTATAAAGAAATTATAAATATGAAACAAAATAAAATGATAGTATAATATAATTACAAGAAAAATTGATAATTATATAAATATAAAATTTATGTAATAATTATATTATATAATAATATGTACAATATAATATATAAGTAATATTTATTGATTATATAATATAAATTCAAATAATAATTGTTTAAATTATTTTATATTAAATAAAATATAAATAAAATGAAATGATTATATATTACAATTATAAGAAAGAATAAAATAATATTTATTTAAACATAAAATTTATATAATAGTTTTGTTAGATAACAATATGTATAATAGAATTTATGTGAAATAATAAAAAAATTATTAATTGTACTATTAAGTTTTGTTCAAAAAAAGAATTGCATAATAAGTTGGTTCATAATAATAATGTTCAATAAATGAATTTAAATTTAGAATTTTTATTATTGCTATTTTATTTAATTTATCTCTAATTTACCTATTTTCTAGCTTAATTTACTTAATGTTGCTCCCCATTATTGAATGTTTGATTCATATTTGTAATAGTTCACAAGTTCATTTTTCATAATATGAAAAATTTACTTAACAATCAATTGTTAGTGATGCTTGAAATATAAAAAATTCTCTAAAAATTACTTATCTAAAAAAGGCAAAATAATAGTTCACTTATCTACGCAAAATAATAGTTCATTTCTATTCTTCCTTAACTGCCAATAACACACAAAACCTTTTAGCCAATCATATTCACAAAAAATAGTTTTTCTAATTTATAAAGTTAAATATTTTACAAGTTTACTTTATAAAATTGAATTTTATTTTAATTTAAAATAAAAAATAAAAATTGATTGGTTGAAAGCTAACTTATTAATAACTAATTAACTAAGAAAAAGCAAAACTCACTGCAATAATATTGCCTACCGACAAGTACTAATAATAATAAATAGTATAATTATATATTTATAATTAATTTTGTATTATATAAAATATAGATTATATATTAATTATGCTAATATATACTTAACACATAGGGTAAAGGATGTCATAATGTTAAAACCTAAATCTTGGCCGTAATTTTTATTTTAATAAACATACTCTAAAACCCTCACCGAAACCTTATTTTCAAGTTGTAGCTCACCAAATTGGAGTGAAAGGTCAATGATAGTGAGGAAGAGTTTGGAGGAGTAGAAACCAATAGTGGCAGGGAAAGCAGTAAAGAACGGTGAAAACAATCGAAAAAATGGTGAAAATGATGAACGGTTGAGATTCATTTGACCTTCTTGCATCATGTATCTGAAAATCCTCAACATCCATAGACAAAAGAAGCTCCGCAAACTCAAATAAGGAAACGCCTTCAACGTAATTATTTTAGATAAGATTGTTTAATCACTAATTTCTCGAGCTGAATTATGATTTTTATGGTTCACCATATTCAAAAAGGGATGCAAGACGATTGTAGTGATAGTGACCGTTCATTTTACGTTCACGTTTTCCAATGGTTTTTCCTTGTCTTTTCTAGCATTTTTTTGAGACCCGTGTGGAAGTTGGCTCGTTTGTTCGAAGGAATTGATTGTTTGCTAACATAGGAGACAAAATATCCCAATGAATACAATGAACCCACCAACATAAGAGCCCAATTATTTCCTTGTTGACGGAGGAGACAAATTACCCGACACTCGTCATTTTGCAGGAGTAGTTAAATGACCTTTTCTTGCCTATTATTTAATTTTGCGATTGTTTTGAAAAACCATTTTTCCAACTTTCAATTATTGAGGAAGCGAAGACCGGTACTCCTCTTCATTGTAAAGTAGATTGAACCTTCATCCATCCATCTGATTCAAGCACATCAACATTGCACATAGGTGATGATAATTGAGTTGTAAATTTGTATTACAACCCCCACCTTGGGCGACAAACAACCCCCAATGACAATCATTATTTTCTATGTATACAAACAAAAGATGGGTCAATGAGTTTGACTCATAAAACTACACAATTGAATCCTGATAGCATTATCACAATTTTACACGTTGTGGCAAATACCTCCTACTTATCAATTGATGAGTTGAAGGGTCTCTATAATGAATGGTTCATAAGGCACAACACTTGCTGAAGGTTTTGCAAATGAGGTTGCAAGCTAAGTGGTCTTAACCTTGGGGAAAACTCCATAGTTAAGTGCACTTGCACTGGAGTAGTATTGGGATGGGTGACCTCTCGGAAAGGCCCAGTGCTTCACCTCTATGAGCATCGCCTAGATGCAATGAGTGCTAAGTGGACCATTCACTATCATGAGAGATGGGTTCTTATGATCCACTACTCATGAAACATGTGTCAATGAGTTTGACTCGTAAAACTACACAGTTGAATCTTGATAGCAATATCACAATTTGACATGCTATGGAAAATACCTCCTACTTATTAGACAAAAGATGTATTTAATTGCTTGTGAGGTGCATATGCTTTTTTGTGAATTTGTTTCGAAAGGTGATGTAAGAGAGATGTACAAGATACTGGTGAAGGAGATGTTGCATGGAGGGCGTGGATTCTAAGGGTTACTCCTAGCAAGTCCCATTTCCTACATCGTTATCCATTACTCATACCTCCACCATTTCTATATCTTCCTTTGCCCCTGAAGCTGAATCTCAATTAACCTGTTTGGTTTTGTCTTGGCCTCTTTTTCTCTACCATGCCTCAAAATCTAGACCTCCTCATGCTCATTAATGAGGTATACCTTAGGTCTTCTAATTTAGTTTACACCACCTAGATCTATTTTAGCTAAGGAAAACAAATGAGAAAATGCATACAATTCATCTACCACTTAGTCTGCTTCGCTTCTACTCAAACTTTGAAGGTAAATTGGGTGCCTCAACTTTTGACAAAGACATAGGGGCTTCCAATCATTTGAACTCCATGATATTGAAGGAATAACTGCTAGGACCATGTAATGCCAGGGCTTGAATCAACCAAACTGGTCCTCTCATTCCCAACTTTATGTGTCGTGGTCTACAAATGAATTTCATGAGGTAGCCTGCATAGTGAGAGCTTTTCTAGATAACGATTTCAATTTGCAAATTCAATTCATAGTCATCGAGCGCCATTACCATATTTTTTTTCTTTCTATTTTATTTATTTCCTTTTTAAGAGGGGTATAGTTGTTGTGTACCTCAACAATAGTATTTGATGGAATCAATATATTTTTGAAAAGTATTTTATTATATTTATAATGAAATATTTTAGTTTATTCATAATAAGGTATTTTTTTAAGAGTATTATGAGAAGATAGGTAATACATTATGATATTTTTTATTGTAGGTATTTTCTTAATACTTTAATCAAATTTTGTTTGATTAATAAATGTTATTTAGTAGCATAATACTTATTTTTAAATATTTGTAAGAAAAATAATTGTTTTGTAATATGTGTTTTTTGTGTTTTGATTGTTATATTCATAATTGTATTTATAAATATAAAATAAATTACATTAATATATTAAATTTGATTGCTAAATTAGTAACAAATAATCAATCCTTTTCATAATAATGCAGGTAACATCAAATTTTTATAATATATAATACATGGGTTAGTAGCCAACACAATGCTCACAATTATTTGTAATTTATAGTTTATTTAATAACATAAGATTTATAAAACAATATTTTAATAATTTATTTTATTATTAAATGTATTTTATTTATTGATAGAGGTGTTGTGGTATGTTGTTTAATATACTTTTATTTAAAAAAATTAAATGTTCATTTATTGTAACATTAATTTACACAACTTTATTATATTTAATTTCATTATTATTTATTAATTAACCTTGTAGCCCATTAATTCTTCCCTTTTAAACATACAAACATTGACCTACATATATACATGTAAAACATTCACCCAAAATAGTGACATAAATACATATAACCCTTTACAAGTCCAATTGATTCACTTTCATGATCGATGGTCCACGTTTTTGGAGAGAAGGTAGATAAAGATAGGATATAGAGAAGAAAAGGGATATATATATATATATAGAGAGAGAGAGAGATAACTCTTAATATCTTTGTCTCCATCTTTCTCTCTCTTTCCATCTCTCCATCCCCATCTCTATCTTCCTCTCTATCTCTATCTCATTATCTCTTCATGCATCTCTCTCTATTTTTCCCTTCTATCTTTTCCACTATATCTATATCTTTATCTGGACCTCTCTCTCTCCCTCTCTACCTATCACTCCTTTCTATATCTATCTACTTCTCCTCTATCCTCTCTTTATTTCTTTCACTTTGTATTTATTTATATATAATTGTCTCCCTCTCTATCTCTATCTCCATATCCCTCACTCTCTCTCACACACACTCCTTGTTTCTCCCTCTCTATATCACCTGCTATTTATATATATCTCTCTCTCTCTCCCTCTCAACATCTCCCTCCCCCCTCTTCTCTCTCTAACTCCTATACCTATCTCTCTTCCTCTCTCCTCACTCTACCTTTCTCTCTCTTTTCCTCTATCTCCCCTCTCTCTATCACTCCCCATCTCTCCCTCCCTCACTCCCTCCCTATCGGGCCCCCAATTTATTTTTCAATCTCTACCTCTTTATTTCTCTTCTCATTTGTCTCTATCTCTCTCCATTATCTCCTCTATATCTTTATCTCTTCTCTCTATTTGTAATTCTCTGTGTTTCTCTCCCTCTCCCCCTATCTCTATCTCTTTGTCACTTTATCTCACCATCCATACCTCTCTCTCCCTCTTATTTTCTATCTCTGTATTTCTTCCTCTCTCGCTCTATCTTCATCTCCACCTCTATCTTCCTCTCTCCCCCTATATCTCTATGCTTGCATCCCTCTCTCTATCCATCCATCTCTCTTCCTTTATCTATCTTTCTCCCTCTTATTAGAACTCTATATCAATATCTCTTTACATATATATATCTCTCCATATTTCTTCTTTCATCTCTCCCTCTATCACTACCTCGTTATCTCTCTATATCTCTCTACCTCTCTCTCTATATCACTTCCTATATCTATCTTTCTATCTATCCCTCTCTCATTCTCTCCCTCTATATATTTATCTCTTCCATATCTATTTATCCCTCTCCCCTTCCTCTCCCACCCCTTCTCTCCATATCCCTCTCCTCCTCTATCTCCATCTCTTTCTTCCTCTCTATCCCTATCTCTTTCTATCTCTATCTTCCTATCTATATCTATCTCTCACTCTTCCCCTCTTTATCTCCCTCTTATATCCCCATCTCTCCCTCTTTCTCCCTATCTCCCTATTGCAAACATAACATGAGCATGTTGGTAATGAAGCTTAGTTATCTTCCTAATTTAGATGTTTTTTAGTCATGTTTGAATCCTTGTGAGTGGATGCATAGTTGATTTGGAGCTCACACTTATCTATCGAGACCTTTGTTGCATAAACAACATCATTTTCTAAATGGCTTACCAATTGAACTCATGTACTACACAAATGTATATTAAAATAGACCAAAATTTTCCCTAATTGACCTTCCCCACCTCTTTGGTGTACCCATAGCACACCAAGGTGCGATTGCTTGTTATTTTTATATTTATTGAAAATAAATAAATAGTTTCACATCATAAACGCAAATCACATAAATAAATAAAAATAAAAAGTCTTATCATTCACATGCTCATTCAGAATTACTAAATAAAAATCTAATTAGTAAATAAAATTCAATCATGTGAATCAATTTCAACCATCCATTTGTACTCAATATTGACTATTCATATTTTAATTATTTTTATCTAAGCTAGCAAAATTTTAGTATGTTTTCTCCAAACTAATCTTAACCATCTATATCTATACTACATCTTTAAATCTCACAAATTCACATTTTCAATTAAAAATTTATAAAGCTAGCATCATCTACTTAAACATACTTAATCATAATTTAAACAACCATGACATGTTTTAAAAATATGAAGTGTTAATATATATTTTAATTTTTTGATATCTTTATATTTAAAAAAATAATCACTCTATTTTTTTTCATAATTATAACATCAATACTTAGTCTCTATGAAAGTATGCAACCTAAAAAAAAAAAATTGTAACATTTTTTAACAAAATTTAAAACTATAAGATATAATTTAAGATTAAAAAAATGCTCTTTAGTTAATCAAATCCTAAACCTACATTGAAAAAGAAAATATAAAATAAAAACATAATTTCATGAAAAAATAAAATCCAAAACTCTATGAGAAAACATGTGTGAACAAGTTCTAAAATAGATGAAAATATTAACTTACATTTGTGTATTTTTTTCCCTTTCCCATCATTGTTGAGATAGTTTATTGAAAATGATATTTCCTTGCAATTGCACTTGCAACTAACCTTTCATTTTGTTATTTGTCATCTCATTTAGTATTAGTGTGAAATTAGTTTTGCAATGGCTCTCCAGATAGTTGTGGGAGTTGTCCTGGAGGTTGTCTCATAAACCTAAGTCATATATTTATCCCATAATTTTAAATATATATTAAGTAAATCAAGAATTCATTATTGGTGGATTTGATAAATGAGTATTAACCATGTATGGTTCTTGATTTTAAAGGTTTCCCCTACTTACATATTCAAGGTCATAGTTGGAGGCAAGGTTGTCCATCCTATACTTATAAGGTACCTAATCATGGTATCTTTGTCTTGTAATTAGATATAATCTAATGGAGTTCTTCTCTTTCCAAAGAGATGACCAGTAGGCTTCTAACTAATGAAATAGCTAGTGCTAGGATGTTCTTGGTCTAAGGGATCTTGAAGGTTTATGCTGAGTCAATTAAAACCTATGGAAAAATTGCTTGAGATAATATCATCAAGGGTTTCATCAATGTATTCATCTTGATCCACAATATTATCTTCCTCGTGATATTTATCTTGATCAACAAGGATAGATCATCATCATCAAAGTCAAAAGGATTTATGGGTTAGTTGTAAAGGGGGATCATGATTTCTTATTTATACTAGATTATATTTTCAAAGGTTTAACTTGAAAGAAAGATGAAAAAAAAGGCATAAGAACATCCTAGCAACTAAAGTACGATGCTTGGTTTTGTAGGCCCATAAATATAATTTGACCCAATTGTGAATAGTATGACCTATTGACCTTGAGGTTTTGAACACTTTTGATCCTTAAGGTCATAATAGGGTATGAGGGGAGAGCATATGTGGCCTACTATTATATATCTACAAGTGTGATGTGAGTAATTTCCTAAGGATGAATTCTTACCAATGCACTATATGAAAGGAAGTCGGGTGAGCAGAAACAACTTCCTACACAAATCTAATCAAGGGAGAGTTATAAAAATTTCATTTTAACACCTTATGTTGTTACAATATGAGATACTCATAGAGAATAATTGAAATAGAACAACAAGTACACAAATGCAATAACAAAATATATACATGGGGAAAACTCTTTTGGGTAAAAAATCCCACCCTCCAAAAGCACAATACTATTGTGTTACTTAAAATAGGAGTTACAATACATCACCAAGTACATATCCTTCTTCTACAAGTGCTTCAAACAAACACTTGCTCTGGAGTGATATTAGAAGCACTTCATTACCTACAAACAAACTATGCATTCTACAACAGAAGGCACTCAATAAATAGAGTGATACAAGCTTCAAGAAGCATCTAGAAGGTAAGGGGCATCCAAATCTACATGGAACAATATTCAATGCCTTCTTAGACATGCATTTGGATACATGTACAACATTCCCTTACACCCCTGACAAGTGTCAAACATACAAATATTCTTCTTCCAAGCTTGGGTGCCCAAAATATGCTAAAATAAGCTTATGATAGATGCCTTGCAATTGTCATAGAATATGGCATAAATCAAATTTCCAAGCTAGTGGGCCCACTAGCTTGTCAATTTGGTAAAATTGGCAACCTAACTTGGCCTATTTGAAAAAATGGGTCCAAGAACTACATTGCCAATTTCATCGAATTGACAAGCTAGTGGGCCCACTAGCTTGCCAATTCAGTGAAATCGACAACCTAACTTGACCTATTTGAAAAAATGGGTCCAAGAAATGGGGTCTCTTGGTGATGTAAATCACTGGGAGACCCCATTTCTTGGACGCATTTTTTCAAACAGGTCACTACATTACCAATTTCACCGAATTGGCAACCTAACTTGGCATGTTTGAAAAAATGGGTCCAAGAAATGGGGTCTCTCTGATGTAACTCAATTGGCAAGCTAGTGGGCCCACTAGCTTGCCAATTTGGTGAAATTGAAACCCACTTGTCTTTGAATTGGTCCATAGGGTCTCAATAAATCACCGAGACCCATTTCTTGGACCCATTTTTTCAAACATGCCACTGCATTTCCAATTTCATCGAATTGGCAAGCTAGTGGGCCCACTAGCTTTCCAATTCGATGAAACTGGCAACCTAACTTGGTTTTTTTTGAAAAAACGGGTCCAAGAAATGGGGTCTCCCTAAATCACTGGGAGACCCCATTTCTAGGACCCATTTTTTCAAACAGTCCACTACATTGCCAATTTCACTGAATTGGAAAGCTATGGTAGAGGGTTTAAGGGTTTATAGTTTAAGGGTTAAGGGTTTAATATGTAGGGTTAATGGTAGAGGGGAGATAGATAGAGGGAGTGAGAGATAGAGAGGGAGTGGGAGAGAGAGAGAGAGGGTAAACAAATAAAGGGTAGAGGGTTAAGGGTAGAGAGGAGAGAGATAGGAGGAATGAGTGAGGAGAGAGAGAGAGAGAGAGAGAGAGAGAGAGAGAGACTTGAGAGGGAAAAGGGGTGGGAGGGAGTGACTTGAGAGAGAGAGAGAGAGAGAAAGAGAGAGGGAGGGAGTGGGAGAAAGATAGAGGGTAGAGGGTTTAAGGGTAGATGGAAGAGAGATAGGAGTGAGTGAGTGAGAGAGAGAGAGATACTTGAGAGAGGGAGAGGAGGTAGGATGGAGACACTTGCGAGAGGGAGAGAGGGAGGGAGTGGAGAGAGATAGAGGGTATAGGGTTTACTGTTTTAAGGGTTAAGGGTAGAGGGTAGAGAGATAGGAGTGAGTGAGTGAGTGAGTGAGTGGGTGAGTGAGTGAGGGGAGTGAGCAAGGAGTGGAGAGACTTGAGAGAGGGAGAGGGGCATGAGAGAGAGAGGGGGTAGAGGCAGGAGGGTTTAAGGCTAAGGGCAGAGGGCAGGAGGGCAGAGGATAGAGATAGGAGGTTTTGAGCGAGAGAGAGAGAGAGAGAGAGAGAGAGAGAGAGAGAGAGAGAGAGAGAGAGAGAGAGAGAGAGAGAGAGAGAGAGAGAGAGAGAGAGAGAGAGAGAGAGAGAGAGAGAGAGAGAGACTTGAGAGAGGGAGAGGGGGTAGGAGGGAGAGACTTGAGAGAGAGAGAAATGGAGGGAGTGGGAGAGAGATAGAGGGTTGAGGGTTTAAGGGTTTAAGAGTAGAGGGTAGAGGATAGAGAGAAAGAGAGAAAATAAACCTATAATAAATCAATTTTCTCATAACACGAGTGCATTTTGAAGTAGTAGAGATATGGTCGTTAGTTTAGAAAGACATTGACAGGCTGTCATTAGGTCTTGTCTCTATAGTTGAAAATGCATCAATTGTATCAATTTGAGGGTAGTGTTAGGAGGCTATATCCAATAGAAAACATTTTGACTATCTCTCTCAAATTTTCTAAATGTTTTGAAACAACTGTAAAAGAAACTTAAACTAAGAGGCCACTAAACTAGAAAGCATGGAGATAATTAAACTAGGAAGCATGTAAATTGCTGAAAAGGAGAAGCTTATAAAGAAACTATGAAACATCTAACTAACAACATATAAAAAACTTAACTTGCTACTAACTAGTGGTTAACAAAAAACAACTGAACAACTTGCAACTAACAATGAAAGTAGGTGCTTTGAAACTTTAGATAACAAAATTAAAAGATTACAAACTCGATCTACAACCTGTAGGATTAACTTAATAGAGCTCAACACATGAAAATAAACTTCACTCACAATTATCAATTACAAAATGAAGACAACAGAATTAAAAATGGAATACTTATCTATCTACTCTACAGTCCCTCGAGTGGCCAGCTCTCAGGTGCTCCTACGCTTAGCTTAGATCACATAAACTTTGTAACTTCAAAATTACTCCATTCAAGATGATTCCATTCACAATACTAATAACTTAGAATGAGGTGGGAAAAACTTTCTTTATTCATATTGAAAGTATATCTTAGAAACATAGTTTAAGAACACATTATGAAAGCATAATGATATCTCTCTATCTATCATTTCTTATGATGGTTACATATTTATACAAAAACAACTAACAAAATCCTATAATTCAGATGGTAAAGATTACCACTGAAAAAGTCTTTAACTGAATTCAACAAACTAACGGACTTAAGTCCACTACATAAAACATTAAAGAGGTTCAGAGTGAGCCATAAAGTCTTTTAACAGAAAATAACAAAAAGCTTCAAAAACTCGATCCACCATGTGTTCCCTAAAATTTCGACACCTATCCTTTCGGTGCTTGTCTTCAACTGTATGGAATTCTACGTTGAATCCACTTGGCTAAGCATGATGACTGATTGTGCATGATAGCTTGTACAATACTTTAGAAACTAAACCATTATGTTAGCACAGGTTAGCTTATTTAAATTAATTTCTGGAAATAAAGATTGTACATCTTTTCACAAAAAAAATGAATTACTAATCTTAAAGACAATTAAGTGGAAAGGTAAAGGTGACTAGAAGGTATGAGGAAATGTATTTTATTTCATTGTATTGATGAGCTTATTTTTACCTCATAATTTCTCCCCTTCCTAAGCTTGAGGAGGTCCCCTTTCTCTTTGATGTACTCCTTGCTCTCCATTTCCCCTATCTCTACTTAGTTCTTCATACTTTGCACCGAGGTCATAAAAATCATCTGCTTCTATGTCCATATCCTCAAGTTCTCTGAGAAAACCATGATGAAGCTTAACCCTTGCTATCCATCTTTCAAAATTTTCAGAGCTCTGATCTATGTTGACATGTATTGCAGGGGGTGGTGAAAGAAGTAGAGGAGGTTTGTATCTCATGCCAATCCAATCAGTTTTTAATTGCTATAGGATACCAACCAAGGTTGTTGCTCTTCTATAGGACCACCTGATGTTAAAAGGTGAAATTACCTCTCTTCTCTTAAGATACATAAGAAGAGGAGTATATCTCTCTTCACATATATGCCAAGCTCTCCCTATCAATTTTGGTCCTTGATCTTGAAAATGATCAAAGCATAGCTAAAGGTTATTGTTTTATTTAGTTTGTACAACCTCTTTAAGTTTAATTCTTAGGAATTGTGCTTTGAAAGAAAAAGGCTTCTTGTGAGGATACCTCATTTGAAGTCCAACAATTCTCTCTTCATGTGAATATTCCCTTGTTCATTCTTGCCATTGAATTTGATTACGCATGGTGGATAGAAATGACCTAAATTGAACTTCACCAACAAAGAAATTGACATAAAAAATTGTACATCTTTCCAAGAAAAAATTATGAACAAATAATTTAAACAACAAATCTTGTTGATCAGGAGTTGACTCTACAAATATTTTGACAAATTCTTTGTCATTAGCATCATGCGGTTGGTTATTGTAAATTCTGAGTAATTTCCATCGTAGGAGTTGCTCATTGAGAAACATAAAATATAGCCTAGATGTTCTTTTGTAGGCTAACAATAATTCACCTATTTGACAAGCATCTTATTTAGCTCTATACACCCTGTCAAATGACTCTTTTAACAAAACTAACTCCTTTTTCAACCTAGCATTGTCAATAGCCATCTCCTTCAAAAAATAACATCTCTCTATCCATTTCATCAGTAATGGAGGTATTTGTACTTGGAACCATACCATTACCGTTGGTTCAGTTTGTGTTCCTCTAGATTCCATTATAGGTTTGGATCACTTTCTTGCAAATCCTGTTCCAATTCAACAATTTTGCTCAAAGAGGCATTAAGTTAAATTTTTTGTTTGTTCCTTTCTTCTTCAAAAATAGTAAACATTTGCATAAATTTTTTTGTTAAATTGTTAGTTTATTTATCTTTTTCAGATATATCAGCCACATACTTTTTGTCTTCATCATTCCTCTATTGAATTTGAAATTGTAATTGTTCAATGATTTTGTCTTTCTGTTCCATTTGCATTTTCAAATTCACAATCCCTTGATCTCTTTTCCTTATAATGGCAGTATGTGCCTCTATTTCCTCTTATTTTTGGCTGATCTGATCCTCATTTCCTTGCAACTAGCATCTTAACTCAGCAATTTTTGTTTTTAATTTTTCTAATTCCATTCCCCTTTTATCAGATTCTTTAAGTGAACCTGGCTCAGTAATTCTATCAACAAAGGGGAACAATCGCCCTATAGGATCATCCTCAATATCCACACAATGTGGTGTTTGTACCCTTTCCTCTTCTTGTTCTGTTGGAGTTGGCATATTTTCCTCTTCAACCCTAGGAGATTGGCTAGTCTATTTCTCACTTTCTTTTGTTTCTTCCTTACCAGGTTGATTCTCAGTTTCCAATGTTTGTGCTTCAGCCCTAGGCTTTTTCTTCTTAGAGGTTTTCACTGTATCATAAGCCACAGTATCACTAGACTCAGCAGATAACCTTTTACTTCTCCATAAAGGAGGATTTGTTTGTACTATTACTTTTGTTCTCTTTTTCCTCTTGCGAGGAGGTTCTTCCTCTTCCTTTGAATCAATGATTTCTACATTTCCAGAATGGCCTGGGGTTTCTGAAGTATGGGGAAAAGTTTTTAGTGCTTCGCTGCTAGAAGTTGTTGTGGTCCATTGAAGTTCAGGAGCATCTAAAGCTTCAGGGGAATGTTCTCTAAAAGGTTTAGTTACTAGCTTGGATGATTCTCCTTCCTCAAATTTCCCTTTAGGCTCTAAATTCATAATTTTTTACAAAAATTTCTCCCATTTCCTTTATGGTTTGTTGCAGAAATGATATTTTCATATCAATTGAATAAGGCCATGGTGTTTGAGTGGCCCTGTTCCAATTTTATATTTTTCTATCATGTTGGCGATAGAGTGACACAGGAATGCTGGCAAATTAATCCTAAGAGAAGGTCTTCGGTGCCATGGCGCAAATGGGTAAGCAATCAAAAAGGGGGACCTACTACCGTTGCTACTTGTCCTTCACAAGAGAAATACTTAATTATCCAGGCTACAACAATTATCCAAGGTTCCAAGATAGGCATTCTTTGGAAACCTTTATTTTTTCCTCTAGTACTCATAGTTATCAAAGGTTGAGGCTCTCCTTCCCTATGAAATAGTTCTGCCATTCTCTAATAAGTGATATTGGTAGTTTCTGTTAAATTAATGCCTCTATTCTCAAGACTAGAAAGACAATGATTTTAGGACTTACCCGGAAATGGGACTTACCCGGAAATGCTTGCCATGTACCACAGTTTGTTCATCTACAAAATCTTCTGCAAATTCCTTTACTAAATGCTCAGTATGCCCCTCAAACTTCTTCATAAATTCTAACCACCCAAATTTTTGAAAAAAGTTTGCAATGTTGCTCAATGCCAACAATTTATCTGTCAAAGTTGGTTCAGACTTCTTTTTAGCTCCTCCCATTCTATACTTCCCTTATTACTCTGCTCAATTCTATGGAAATGTTGTGATACTCAACTTGTTTAAACAATTGAATTGCAGATGGAAGGAAATATAATTTTGATATAACTGATGGAAGAGGAATTAATTGTCTTACTTGAGCTTTATTGTATAATCATGATGATTTTGCATGAGAAAATGCACAAATATTGTCATACTTCAAGCAATCACGCGATGGCACAATTTACTAAATTGGGAGAGGGAATGACTTGTGCCAATTAATTATTCTTTATTCAAAATAATTGCCTACTTTAAGCAAAAATTATATGTACCTTACGTCTTGTCATTACTTGAACATTGCTTACCTTTGCTGACATGACAATATGAGTACAAGATTTGGTGAGGGTGGTGGAAAATTTATTATGACATGGATGGGACAGCTAGTAAATGGCAGAATTATTACGACGAAAAAGTTGTAATAATAATTTTAATTATTATGAAGGATATGGTAATGTAGGAAAAAGGGAAGAATGACAATATAGGGCATGGATTCCAAGGTGATGACAAAATTTGAGTAAGGGGCATGTGTAGAACTTTGGAAAAATCAAAGCATTGAAAAAGGAAAAAAATTACAAAAATCTAGAGCATCACTGAAAGATGCGGCCGGGATGAAGGATGAAAAGTTTTGGAGCATTACTGAGAGATGTACCCAAAATGGAGGAAGTGAAGTGGCAAAGTTCAGGAGCATCATTGAGAGATGTCGTCAGAACACAACCACGAATTTTCTAATGCATTATCGAAAGATGCAGCTGGATAGCAACCAAAAAAAAAATTTCAGAGCATCGTCGAAAGATGCAACTGGAGTAGCAACAAAACAAGTTTTGAAGCATCACCAAAAGATTTCATTGAATGGAAGAAACAAAAAAAAATTGGAGCATCGCTGAAAGATGTCATTGGATGGAAGAAGCAACAAAATTTTGGAGCATCGTTGAAAGATGCAGCAAGAAAATTTTCAGAGCATCATTGGAAGATGTGGCCAGAAGAAGGAAGAAAAATATAGGACTTTGGTCTTTGAATTTTTGAAGCATCATTGAGAGATGCATCAGAATGCAGGAACAAAACAAGTAATGCACAAATCAATTGTGTAAGTTCCAGAGCATAGAAGTAGTTGAGCCAACAAGTTCCTAAGCACCACAGCGAGATGCGCCGAAATTTGTGTTTGATGAAAAATGAAGTCTTACAAAATGGAAACGAAATTTAGTCAAGCCCAAAAGATGAAAAATTAAAAAGAAATGTTCTAAAGAAAAATAAATTCATACACATTTATTTTTATTTTTATTTAGATGGGCATAGCAAAAATAAAAACTATATTGACTTTGTCGTAGCAGATTCAATGCATAATATTCCCCCCTACATTTCTAACATTTTTGTAAATTCTTATTTATTTAAAGGTTTATGGTAGATGTGTAATCAATGTCCATTAACTAGGAGAGTTCAGGTGTCACCATCAATGGGCTTCAGCTATACCGTGCCATTTATAAATACCTCATAAATTTCATATGGATTGATCCAATGAGTTATGAGTTTTCCCTGGTGATCCTTGTATCTAGATCGAAAAACAGTGCCCAATCTCCATTATAGAATTCTCTCTCCTTGATATGCTTGTCATGCCATACTTTGTGTTGTTGTACCAGCTCAATTTGGTGGACGACATCCAAATGGAGTTCATCCAACTCACTAAGTTGTAAGACCCTCTCTACCTAGGCTCGTTTAAGATCTATACCTAACTCCATGGTTGTTCTTAGAGTTTGGAGTTCAAACTCAATGGGTAAGAGAGGTTTCTTCCCAAAAATTAATTCATGTGGACTAAAACTGGCAGTTGATTTCCATGTTGTGTTATAAGCCCAAACGGATTCAGGTAATTTCCTAGCCCAGTCTTTCCTTCTTGACAAAACTATTTTTATTAAAATATTGTCTAACTCCCTATAAGTGACTTCCACCTGACCATTTGCTTGAGGGTGATAGGGTGATGAATTCTTATGGCTTACCTGGAAATGATTGGTGAAGGCTAACAAAACCTTAGACATAAACTGGGGACCTTGATCTGTGACAATTGTCCTAGGGGCTCCAAATCTGAGGAAATTTTATTGTACAGGAAATCAACTACTTGTTCCTCCCTAGCAACTCGTAGAGCTTGAAATTCTACCCACTTAGTCAGATAGTTGGTATAGACTAGAATGTACTCTTTTCCTTGTGAAGTAGGGTCTATAGGACCGATAAAATCTAATCCACAATTATCAAATAGTTCAAGGAATACCTGAGGCTGTAGGGGCATTTCATTAGATGTAGTTGGTCTCCCTACCCTTTGACATTCATCATAACGGTGAACATATTTCTTGACATCCCTATGCATAGAGGGCCAGTAATACCTTGCACCTAAAATCTTATGGGATGTCCTCTTAGTAGAATAGTGCCCTCCTAAAGGATCATCATGACAAAATCTAAGGATACTATAGGTCTCATCTACCCTAACACGACATCATAGAACCATATTAGGTCCACATCAAAATAGAATCCCATTGATCCATTTGAAAGGGGCGTTTTCTCTGATAAGGCGTTTCTTTTGTTTTGATGTAAAATCAGGTGGTACTTCTGAAGTAACCAAGTAGTTGGCAATATCGGCAAACCAAGGAATTTTAGTGGATATGGAAA
Organism: Sequoia sempervirens; assembly: GCA_007258455.2. Classification (NCBI taxonomy): domain Eukaryota; kingdom Viridiplantae; phylum Streptophyta; class Pinopsida; order Cupressales; family Cupressaceae; genus Sequoia; species Sequoia sempervirens. The sequence goes on along the minus strand of VDFB02047397.1, from coordinate 16,714,759 downwards.
ACATATTTTCATATGGGAACTCATCCTGCATTAGAGTACAATCACCATCATCTTGTTTAATTCGGGATAAGAAATCCACAACTACATTGAATTTTCCTGGTTTGTCAATAATTGTTACGTTGAATTCCTAGAGCAACAACAGCCACCTAATTATCCTCCCATTCACTAAAGGTTTTTTCATGAGATATTTGATGGTTGAGTGATCTTTATACACCATTACTTTGTATCCTATGATGTAGTGTCAAAATTTCTTAAGTGCATTTACGACAACTAGAATTTCCTTGTCTATGGTAGTGTAATTTTGTTTAGTGGAAGTCAAGTTTTTGCTTATGAAATAGATAGCATATTTACCCCCATTCTCATCCTCTTTTCCTAATACTGCTCCAATAGCATCATCTAATGCATCAACATAAATATGGAACAAAAGGTTCCAATTAGGTCCAATAAAGGATAGGAGCAAAGATGAGTTTCTCCTTGATGATTTCAAATGATGATTGACTCTCGGGTGTCCAAATAAACTCAACATTCTTTTGGAGAAGGGAAAACATAGGGGCTACAATTTTGCTGAAGTTTTCTATAAATCTTCAATAGTATCCAACATGCCCTAAGAAACTTCTAACATTAGTTTGGGTTTTTGGGGTCATGAGTTGTTGTATCACTTTGATTTTCTTAGGATCAACTTTTATTCCTTCGACCGAGATGTGATGTCCCAGCACTATTCCTTGTTCTACGATTATCAAACATTTTTTGTGGCTTAGGGACAAATGATGATCCTCACATCACTTCAACACTTTGTCTAGATTTTGGAGGGATTCATCAAAATTGGATCCATACACGGTGAAGTCGTCCATATAAACTTCCACACACTCATTCACCAACTCAATAAATATGCCAGGATAGCTCTCTAAAATGTTGCATGAGCATTGCACAACCCAAAAGGAAGAACTCGTTATGCAAATGTTCCCCAAGGGCAAGTAAAATTCATTTTATCCTGGTCTTCTACTGCTACTTGTATCTGGTTGTATCCACTGAATCCGTCCAGAAATGAGAAATATTTTTTCCCAGCCAAGTTATCCAAAACCTAGTCTACAAATGGTAGGAGAAAATAATCTATGTAGGTTGCTTTGTTAAGTTCCCTATAGTCTACGCACACTCTCCACTTCCCATTCTTCTTTGGAACCACAAGCAATGGTGAAACCCATTTATTATCAGAAATGGAATAAATAAATCCCACTTGTAGGAGTTTCTTAGTTTTAGTTTTAACAATATCTTTCAAGGAAAGATTGAATCTCTATTGTGGTTGGCGAATAGGTTAAACATCCTCAGTGTAGATATGATGAGTACACACACTTGGGTGTATTCCTCTCATATCTGTGTAGTCCCAAGCAAAAGCTTTAGATCTATTCACCAGGATATCAAATAATTTGTGTTCTTCTGGCTCAATCAACCCGTTGTTAATGTTCAAAGTTTTTTCTGGCAGCAACATAATGGCTTTAACACTTGGATGGTTTGATGTGACAATGTACATTGGTCTTGTCAAAGTGTTAAGGGGATAGCTATGAGGTATGGTTCTATGAAGTGTAGCAATGTCTTCAAAGAAATGGTTCATTTTTGGAATGGTATTTTCCAGAGGACAAGGAATTCCCATGAAACTGGTGTTATCGAATTCAGTGTGGTCTATGTTGATGGGTTGTCCTAGGATCTCTTCTATGTCCAACATCTCCTCATCACTTGAATCCATGGTAATATTTTCCATGTTGTTTTCCAATTCATCCTCCAATTCTTCACCATTTTGTTTGATAACTACCATGGCTAGTGAAGCTAAATTTTCTTACCCGTTGGGACCTTCTGGTTCATCCACCCATACTTTATTATATTTAGTAGGCTTGGTAGGAGGATACAAGAATAAGTGGTTGCTATCAGGACCATGTGAAATGGTCATTCCTCCCCGTCTGCAGTCAATTTTGGCTGCAACAATAGCTAGCCATGTTCTTCCTAGAATTATTGGATAATTGTCTTTAGGTGTAAGGGAGTGAATTATTTGAAAGTCTGTTGGATATTCCCATCCATCAACCTTAACAAGAACATTTATGATGAAACCCTTGGGAATGGCTATGGATTGGTTTTCCATTTGCAAGATTGTAGTTGTGGGGCGTAAATCAGTGAGCCCCAAATTTTCCATTACATCAATAGTCATTACATTAATGGCTGCTCCCAGGTCCACTAGTGTATTAGGTATTGCTACCTCATTGATTGTTACTGTTATAAGTGGACTACTTGGGTCATCATATTTTGGAGCAACAGTCTTTCCAACCAAAAATTCAGCTAGATAACCATTTATATGAATGATATTTATACGTTATGGTTTCCTCCCTAGAGTTTTGATACACAATTGTTTGATCAGTTGACTTAATTCAGGGATCTCCTTAATTGCTTGTAGCAAAGGAACCTTAATTTGTAATTGTTCGATTTCTTGTATCAATGTAGTTTTGGTAGGCGTGGACATTTTTGGAGTATCTTTCACAATGGTTAGCTTTAGACGCTCTAGAAAAGGCACTTGAGTTTTTCTTTAGGAGAGGAATCCTTTAGAGAATCATTTGGAGACTAACCCTCCTCCTCCTGAGGTAGGTCAGAAGCTCCAGCTAGAGATGGCACAAAATTCTTGGCTTGGGTGCTAATTGGGTTTTGTTGTAAAGGTGTGGAAGATTTTTTAGCTGTCTTAGTAGAATCTTTAATAGGCTCGTCCAGGATTTCAACTATGGTTGGTTGTAGAAGTGTTTTTCCTAACCTTAAATGTAGGTTTCCATAATGAATAACATTCAAATCAGTCACATTCTCCTATTTCATAGAATACACCGGAGTATTTTGACAGTTGTTCTTTGGATTAGGAACAGGCTGCGCCAGAAGTTGTGGCTAATTAACTTACTCATTTTTTTGAGTGTTCCAGGCAACTAGTAAAATATTTTTTTGTTGATTAGACATCCTTCTAGGACCAGTATAAAACTAATTCTGAGGTTAATTTCATTGAGGAGTGGGATTCTGAGGATACCACTATTGTTGAGTCTGATTGGGCCATTGAGGGTTTCCCCAAAACTGATTTTCCCATCCAGGTGGTCCCCAAGGGTAAGTTTCCCAATTAGGTGGTGCTTGAGGTGGTGCTTGAGGACAACGTTTTTCCCATTGATTATTATTCCAATTGGGTTGAGGGCTCCAGGTAAAGTTTGAATTTTGGCTATAGAAAAAATTTCCTCTAGTTCCTTGATTTACCAAGTTGATCTCTTCCTCAACCGAAGATGTTCTTTTCTTAGAATTCTTGATGGCATTCAAAATATCACACTGGTCAGTGGGATGGCTCTTCTCACAAACTTGACAAACATCAATTTTGTCGATTTTGTCCAAAGGGCATTCCCTTAATAGATGTTTGTTTTGACACCTAGGATAGTAGATGGATAAGGTCTCGAGGTTTTGTGTTTTCACCTGTATTCCATCCAATGTTGTATTTAACTAAAAAAGAATGTCAATTTTAATATTGGCTAGCTCCTCACACAAATTTTCTATCTCATTGGAACCTTTAAAAAGAGTATACTTTCGGATACCTCCTCGAGTACGAGAGAAATTTTGACATAATTCAATCATATCATTAAGTCTCAATTGGGACACATCTCCTTTTCCCATTAAATCCAAGCTCCTTCCAGCATATTTTTCAAGACCTTTGAGAGATATGGTCTTTAGAATCTCTAGACTTATATCTTCTCTGTCACATCATTTAGATAAGAAGATAAACCTATCTAGGTAATCTCCTATGCTTTCGTCTTCATTTTTCCTTAGATTGAATAACTCTTCTTTCCTATCGTTGACTCTATAATAACTCTAGTATTTATCCAAGAAGGCAGAATCCATGTCATCCTAGGAGGTTATCAACCCTGAAGCTAATCCCATGAACCAACGCATTGTTGAGTCTTTTAGAGTAGAGGGAAAAAGAGTTAGTTTTTGGTTATCGATCTTGTAGTCGTACGTTTGACACAGGACTTTAAACTCAAATAGAAATTGGTCAAGGTCTTCAAAAGATAAACCTCAGAAGGTTGGAAAAAAGGCTGGCGATATATTTTTCATAGTCGTCTCGTCATCTACATCAATAAAAATAGGATAAGTGAATGTGCGTAGTGGTGGAGGGTTAGTGGCATTTCTATGGTCAACCATGATGTTGAAAGGGATTTGTTCCTCTTCAAAATTTCACTCAAATGGGTGAGGATATGGGGTTTGCAAAGGAATATGCTTCTCTACAACTATGGGTTCTCTTTCTAGGGTATGTGGGAAGGTCTTAGGTTGATCCCGCTCGATCAATTCTTTAGTAAGTTCTTGATCTAAGACTCCTTCCACCCTACTTATGGTTGGTATGTCGTTTGGCAGGGTTTTTGGTATGAATCTTCCATGGGGGGCTCATTTCTTGACCATGCAAAAAATGAAGCCTAAGGACTATTTTTGTTCCCAAAAGAGGTGTTAAAGGTATCTCCTACTAACACTAGAAAAGGAAGGGTTCCTGACAATGGCACCAAAAAGTGACAGGTTGTCGTTAGGTCTTGTCTCTTTAGTTGAAAATGCATCAATTGTATCGAATAGGTAGTGTTTGAAGGCTATATGCAATAGAAAACATTTTGAATATCTCTCTCAAATTTTCTAGATATTTTGAAATAACTGTAAAAGAAACTTAAACCAAGAGGCCACTACACTAGAAAGTGGAAAATTATTAATCTAGAAAGCATAACGATTAAACTAGAAAGCATGGAGATAATTAAACTAGGAAGCATGTAAATTTTTGAAAAGGAGATGCTTGTAAAGAAACTATGAAACATCTAACTAACTGTAGAGAAGGGGGATTTGCTACTCATGAGTTCTCTTCATTCAAAGAGCCTCACAAGGCAAACTTCCCTAAACTACCTCAAGGAACAACGCGAGAGTTCTGGAATCAAAAAGAGCAAGTCACAAATATTTTCTAGACAAACCGACAAGCTCTCGGCCAAAGGATATCAGCATGAGATATGGATGACAGCGCAGCGCACTGGCATCTTGTATAGACCAGAAAGTGAGAATATCATAGAAAATGGCGTAAGGACTACTAACAAGTTGATTGCTAAGAACTTACAAAATGCGATAAAGTAACAAAATGTAATGGAAATGAAATGAAGCAAAATATAAATGATAAAGATAAAGGGAAGAAAAAATGCTTACAATAATGCAAGTGATGAAGCCTCCAGCAAGTGAATGTCTTTAATACCTACATGCATAATATCTAGAGAAAGTGTTGGGGTTGTATAGGGATTTGCCTCAGTCAAACCCCTATTTTGGTGTTCCCACCTCCACAGACAGCCAGAGAGATAGAGAGAAATGAACCAAAATGGACAAAGTGTGTGGTGAAATAAAAACCTGCTTTAGGAGTAGAACCTGCACCACTAATTATGAGTGATAAAATAAATCCTTGCTTGAGGAGGAGAACCTGTATCACAAAATGTAGGTGATAAAAGCAGTCCTTACTCGAGGAGGAGAACCCATATCACGAAGTAGAGATGCAATAGATACGAGATATGGAATCCTAGGATGCTCACAAGCACAAAGTGAGGGAGATAGAGTTGCAAGGCTTAAGGAATCCAAATGGAGAGAGCAATAGAGTTGCAAGAGCCAAGAGTGTTGCAAATGGTGTTGTGAAAGATTTAGAGAATGTTGTTGTAGCAAGTTGTATGAAGTTGTGCAAGCAAGATAACAAGAGAGAAATGTTAGATCCAAGGATAGAAAGAAGCTAGAGACCAAAATGAATTGAAGAGATAGCATTTAAGGAGGGGAAAGAAGCTTCTCGAGTAGTTACAAGGAATCCTGAGCTATTACCACCAACAAAAGCATATGACAAGTGGCAAACATGCTCGAAAGCGATCATTTGAACATTGAAATGTTGCAGGACGCTAGCACAGTGTGCAAACATTCGTGAGCGCGCTAATGTACAAACTCATCACACTATAAAACAACATGAATAGTAAAAGCACAAGGTTTAACGTACAACTGATGCACAAAGGGTAGTTGTTGGAAAGGGGTGTTGAACATCCTGAGAAGGGAAAAAGGCCGATGCAAGGGCTAAAATGATCCTACATAAGATGTTAAGGGAGTGGTCACTAAATCAAATACAAAAATGAATGTGAAATTGCAAGGGGTGCAATTTTACGACATTACATTTTCCCCCCACTTTAGTGGGCATATGAATCTACACTAATATGCACGCTAAAGGAAATATACTAAACATAAATAACATCATTATGCCAAAGATTATTATAGAGGAAGCATATAACTCTTCAAACCAAGGAAGCATTCCCCCAGGTTGAAGACTTGCAAAAAAAATGCATTAGACAATAAAAACCTGCACCAAACAACAATGCTAGCACACAAAAACTAAAGGATTTGGATCAGCAAAGTGAAAGAGACCTCGATTTAAAAGGTTGTCTCAGTACTATGCATCATCCCCAAATTAAAAATAATAACACATAAAAGAATTCTAAAATGGAGAGAAGAATATAAGGATCGATTGCTTCAAGACAATAATACATACAAAAGACAGGGAAGCAATCAATGTCGAAGAAAGAAAGAGCATATACTTGGGATGAAGAAGATGTAGATCTTCAATTCAGTATATACAATTGGGAAGAGAAGAGAGAAGAGAAAGGATCAATAAAGAGAAAGAAGGAGGAATAATAATTCCAAGAGATATGGCTCCACATATTCTCTCCTGAGGAGGTTCAAACAAAAGGACTTTGTAGCTCCGCAAAACTACGAAGTTGTAAAATGTACACCGAAGGCCTGCAGACCAACAATGGACAAATCTTGTAGGATGAAAGTGTCTCACAAGCCTACAGACCTGCAAGGAGGCATCCCCCAAGATCTCTCACATGAAGGAAGCCCCGTGAAGTATGCGCCTTATAGGCCCATAGACCTGCAAGAAGGTATCCCCCAAGATCTCTCATATGAAGGAAACCCAAATGAAAGCACCTTACAGACCTGCAAACCTGCAAGGAGGTGTCCCCCAATATCTCTTTCATGGAGGAATCCCAAAGGAGAAGACTTCACAAATTCAAATTGGAAAGTGTCTTTACAAGCACACTTGGAAAGCGACATGTTTACCCGCAAATAAAGCATGTCTAAAAACAAAGCGATCGTGCAGACAATCAAGTTGACAGTCACACAGACCATCGACAAGTTGGAAGAATTTCAAAGGGGTCCCTCAGGAACCCTCCAAAAGAAGAGGGGTTCACTTAAGGGATGCTCTATTTGAAAGACATAGAGAAGAGAGGGGGTCCTTAGAAGGACGCACATTTCCAAAACAAGTTATCACTGCCCCCAACATACAAGGGAGGAGAACCATGCAAGATACTTAGAAAATACAAGATAGAGGTAAGCCTCGATATTACTTATCATGCGAAGAAAAGGTGAGTGTATCAATCAAATGGGAGTTTGATGCACCAAAATCACAAATTTGTTGTATTTTATCCTTCAAGGCCTTACATTCACTAGTGGAATGGCTAGGCACTCGATTGTATGCATAGAAAGGATGTTTTTCTTTATCATGCTTTTGAAATTTCTTGCATGTAGGAGGAGGAAGAGTGATTAAGTGGGCTTTGAGAAGCCTCAAAAACATATGCTCTTGCTTAGACAAGGGATGAGGAGTAGGAAGCAACCCTTTCTCTTGTGGAGAAAAGTTTGACTGCTCACAAGAAGGAGATACAAAGATAGAAGAAAAAGGAGGATGGACCAATCTGCAAGAATGAGGTTGAGCAAACATCATGTCAACATTCGACCACGGTTTCTATTTAAATTGTTCATTCGAGCAACCAAGCCCCAAATTATGCTTGTGAGGTGTGCATTCTATAGGGACCTGAACTCCTTGTTCATTATGCCCACAACCTTTACGCCCATAGCCATATTTAGATACAAGCTTAAAGTCAGGGCTATATCGCACTTGTAAATCTTAAGAAGGAGGGTCTTCATAGAGAGCATTATTCCAACAATGGGGATCACACTCCTCTATAGGATTGTCATCATCCTTTTTAATAGGACTACCAACATTAACCTCTTTAATAGAGGTGCGATCATCTCCCTCAGAAGGAGGAGGATCGACATTAAGAATATTACAATTTGCATTCACATTATCCCATGATATAGAAGAATAATCATCTTTGATAGCGGGTGTGGATGATGTTATCGAAAGTTCTAAGGGGATCGGGTCGACTTTACACTATCCAACAAAGGATTATGTAAAGTTTAGAGAACCCCAATCATCACCAAGACATGCATTCTTTTGAGAAATAGAAAGAATAGACTCAAGATTTCTTGCTTTAGAAGGATCTTCTCCAGGGACATCTATCTTAAGAGTATCCTTTGTAGCAGGTATTTCTTGAGTAAACATTGACACATTGGAAGACACTAAATGGATAAGAGTAGGAACAAACAAAACCTGACCGATAGCTACCATCTCACACAAGTGCATAGCCTCAGGGTCAGCCTTGACTATGACTACTCAATTATTGCAAATGGACTTAATAGATTTATGCAAGGTAGACGATACTGCACCATAGCATGAATCCACGGTCTACCAAGAAGAAGGTTATATGGTAATTTTTTTAACATAAAATACACAAGGGTAGGTATAGTAATGGGTCCCAACCTCAAAGGCAAGACTATCATGCCCAAGGCTTGTTGAACAACATTATCGAACCTACGAATGACAACAAAAGAAGCATTAAGAGAAGATGAATCAATATCAATTTTAGGCAATAGATCAATGCTACATACATTGAGTGTCGAACTGACATCAATGAGAGTATGTCTAATGCCAATATTATTAATATTGACTATAATCATCAAAGGGTCTGCTTTCTTCTGTACTTCCAAAGGTGGGAGTTCCTGTGGATAGAACGTGATATTTGACGAATCCACACGAATATGAGCTATCAACGCATCAACATCTACCAACCTAACAGAAGAAGGAAAGAGGATATTTTGTAAGGCTTCCTGAAGCAAGTCCCATAGTGAGGTCTTAGTTAGAGTAACCCGAGGATGCTCGACAAGATCATAATCACTAGGTGCTTTAGTTGTAGGTTTAGGAGATGAAGGAATACTTGGTTGTTTATTCGTTCTATTATTATAAGTATGCACTACCGCTCTATAAGAGGGAGCCATAGAAAGATCAAGAGAAGCACTATCAAATGGATCACCATTGATAGAACAAACCCTTTTAAGAGAAGGACCAACTAGAGTCACATAATGATTGGTCTCGTAGGCCTTTGAGGGGTAGTAGTGACATAGATTACATTTATAAAATTATTACAACTAGTAGAATATTTATTTGAAGACATATTCTCAACATCGATCCGAGGAGGATCAAATGTGGAAGGAGATTCATTATTCGAGAATGCATCATCTCTAGAAGAGAGTACATTAGAACAAAGATGAGATCCATCATTCACAAATGCAACGTCTCTAGAGGAAAGTGCATTGGAAGGAATAGGAGATTCATCATTCACGAATGCATCATCTCCAAAAGAGAGTGCATTGGAATGAAGAGAAGGTAGAGTAATATTAAGAAAGGTATCAATGATTTAATCTTCTTGCAACAAGATATCCTATGAAGCAAGAGGACTCTCTTGAGAAGGATCAAAGATACAAAGTGACATGGGAAAAGCCAAGTCACTATCACATGCATGAAATAGAACATAATAAACACTTTGAATAAAATTAGATATTGAGCTAATAAAAGAAGATAAATTCACTTTGGGGTGATAGAATGAAGAAAAATTGGAAATCCAAATTTTTGGCTTTTTTTAGTATTTTCTAGGTTCTAATAATTCGCATTTTCGAAGTCTTCAGAGTAGAATTCAAAATGGGAACTTGTGTAAATTCCTAAAATAGGATAGCCAAATGCATTGTATTTTAGAGACTGAACTAGTCCTCTTGGAGACCTTTCTAATGGTGTAAACAGTTCTGAATTCCAAGCACCAAGTCAAAAGTTATGACCCCACCAAGTAGGGGTAAATAAATTCCTAGTTTTTGAAAAAAAGTTGATCTTCATGTTGGGTTCACCAAAATGTAGAGAAGGTGGATTCGCTACTCATGAGTTCTCTTCATTCAGAGAGCCTCATGGGGTGAACTTCCCTAAACTACCTCAAGGAACAGTGCAAGAGTTCTGGAATCAAAAAAAGCAAGTCACTAAGGTTTTCTAGACAAACTGACAAGCTCTCGGCCAAAGGACGTCAACGCGGGATATGGACGACAACGCAGTGCGTTGGCATCTCGTACGGACCAGAAAGTGAGAATATCACAGAAAATGGCGTAATGACTACTAGAAAGTTGATTGCTAAGAACATATAGAATGTGATAAAGTAACAAAATGTAATGGAAATAAAATGAAGCAAAATATAAATGATAAAGATAAAGGGAAGAAAGAAAATGCTTACAACAATGCAAGTGATGAAGCCTCCAACAAGTAAATTTCTTCAATACCTACATGCATAATATCTGGAGAAAGTGTTGGGGTTGTATAAGGGTTTGCCTCAGTGAAACTCCCGTTTTGGTGTTCCCACCTCCATGAAAAACCAAATAGATAGAGAGAAATTAATCGAAATGGATAAAGCGCGTGGTGAAAGCAAAACTCGCTTTAGGAGTAGAACCCACACCATCAAGTATGAGTGATAAAAGCAATCCCCACTCGAGGAGGAGAACTTGTATCACAAAATGTAGGTGATAAAAGCAATTCCTACTCGAGGAGGAGAACTCGTATCACAAAGTAGAGATGCAATAGATAGGGGATATGGAATCCCAAGATGCTCACAAGCACAAGGTGAGGGAGATAGAGCTGCAAGGCTTAAGGAAGCCAAATGGAGAGAGCAATAGAGTTGCAAGAGCCAAGATTGTTGCAAATGGTGTTGTGAGAGCTTTAGAGAATGTTGTTGTAGCAAGTTGTATGAAGTTGTACAAGCAAGATAATAAGAGAGAAATGCTAGAGCCAAGGATAGAAAGAAGCTAGAGTGAAACTAGAGATCAAAATGAATTGAAGAGATAGCATTTAAGGAGGGGAAAGAAGCTTCCCGAGTGGTTACAAGGAATCCAGAGCCATTACCACTGACAAAAGCAGATGACAAGTGGAAAACATGCTTGAAAATGATCGTTTGAATGTTGAAACATTGTAGGATGTTCGCGTGGCGCACAAACGTTCGCACAATGCGCTAATGTCCAAACACATCACGCTACAAAACAACATGAATGGTAAAAGCACAAGGTTTAATGCACAACTAGCACACGAAGGGTAGCTACTGGAAAGGGGTGTTGAGCATCCTAAGAAAGGAAAAAGGCTGATGTAAGGGATAAAATGAGCCTACACAAGATGATAAGTGAGTGGTCACTAAAGAAAATAGAAAAATGCATGTGAAATTGCAAGGGGTGCAATTTTACAACATTACACTAACAACAAATAACAAACTTAACAACCTACTAGACTAACTAGTGGTTAACAAAAAACAACTCAACAACTTGCAACTAACAATGAAAGTAGGTGCTTCGAAACTTTAGATAATAGAATTAAAAGATTACAAACTCGATCTACAACCTGTAGGATTAACTTAATAGAGCTCAACACATAAAAATAAACTTCACTCACAATTATCAATTACAAAATGAAGACAACATAATTAAAAATAGAATACTTATATATCTACTCTACAGTCCCTCGAGTAGCCAGATCTCAGGTGCTCCTACGCTTAGCTCAGATCACATACACTTTGTAACTTCAAGATTACTCTATTAAAGATGATTCCATTCACAATACTAATAACTCAAAATGAGGTGGGAAAAACTTGATTTATTCATATTGAAAGTATGTCTCAGAAACATAGTTTAAGAACACATTATGGCAGCATAACGATATCTCTTTGTCTATCATTGCTTCTTATGGTTACATATTTATACAAAAACAACTAACAAAATCCTATCATTTAAATGGTAAAGATTACCACATAAAAAGTCTTTAACTGAATTCAACAAACTAATAGACTTAAGTCCACTACATAAAACATTAAGGAGGCTCAGAGTGAGCCATAAAGTCTTTTAACAAAAAATAACAAAAAGCTTCAAAAACTTGATCCACCATGCATTCCCTAAAATTTTGGTGCCTATTCTTCAGGTGCTTGTCTTCAACTATATGGAAGTCTACATTGAATGCACCTGGCTGAGCATGATGATCAATTATGAATAATAGTCTGTACAATACTTTAGAAACTAAACCATTATGTTAGCACGGGTTAGCGTATTTCAATTAATTTCAGGAAATAAAGATTGTACATCTTTTCACAAAAAGAAAGGAATTACTAATCCTAAAGACAATTAATTGGCAAGGTAAAGGTGATTGGAAGATATGAGGAACGGTATTTTAGTTCATTATATTGATGAGGTTATTTTTACCTGATCAGACATAATGTGCTCGCGTTATAATGCAAGCGTGTTTTGTCTTGATCTAAAAATGGTAAAAAACTCAATATACCCATGATCTCAAGGCCCACATTTTGCATATTCTCCTAGTTATGCACGTGCTTCGACAAAAAAATAGATTTTTGATGATTTTGTGAGGGGTGCATGCAAATTTTTCACATTCCACCACCTTTTTCATGATCTTTCCACCCCCTTTGCATGAAATAGCAGAGTTTTCACGTTCAAAGGCATATAATATCAATTCAAGTCTGAATTCCATTCAAGAGTGATATGCAATTGACGTTTGGAGGGGAACAAGATTTTGAAAAAGTCAAATTGTTGAGGAATTTGGAGAAAGAAGAAGCAAAGGCTACATAATTGGGTAGAACTCCTCCATTTGAAACTCTGATTTTTTAGGTATGTAAAGTCTTTACACGTTTTCTTTCATTCTATTTTGGCTTGCTTTGATTTTTTTATTTTGAATATTCCATGTTCATCATTGTTTGTTTGCCATTATAACCTTAGCTTGTCAATACACATTTTAAATTACTCAATTCTTTATACTTTCCAATTACATTTTTAAACCACATCTCTTTGAGGCATTTTTGTTAAACAATTGACTTACCTTGTGTATGCTTCCACATTTTGTATACACATATACATATATATGATAGAAGCTATAAGTTAGTAAAACAATACACCATTTCTCAATCCTTTACTATGGATGTGCACACCACTCTCCAAAGCTTTCATTTTGGTATAGGCATGGGGGATGTTGGAAAATGTAGTTGAATTTGGTTTTACACCTACAAATTGCATATGCTTGAAATTTTATAAAGCCTTTTCAACAAATATATTTTGTGTATATCCTGCAATCATTCTATTCCATGAGGAAATATCCCATTGGGGTATTTTGTCAAGCGGTTATACCAAGTAGTTGATTGCCTTGTCTATGCTACCAACTCACCCATACATGTCTACCAAAGCATTATATCAAACAAAAAAGGCAAGGAAATCAATTGTTTGAAGAAATTCCTCAAAGAAATGGGGTCACATGGTGATGTGGATTTTATCAAACAGCTGATTGCATTGTCTATGCTACCAAATTTTCCATAAATGTCTACAAAATTGGAATATACTCCTCCCACATTGATAGATCTTTGAATCTATTTTGGTTTTCATCTCTATTTCTAAATTTACCTCATCACTAATGTTGTGATATATTTTAAATGTTTCCTTGATTAGTCTACCTACAAGGGATTCTAACCCTTCTTTCCATTTTTTCAAGACTCTTTATTCAAGGATAAGTTAGCAACATGGGGAAAGGTGCATCCTATATTGCAATCATGGCATGCTACAAGACAATGCGATAGGGTTGACATGGTAGGGGCAGTGTGAAAAAATGCCTCATAAAAATGGGGACTCATGGTGATGCAGTAGAATTGACAAGGTAGGGGTAGCGTGAAAAATGTCTCATAGAAATGGGGACACTTGGTGATGTAAATCACTGAGTCCCCATTTCTATGAGGAATTTTTTCATGTTTCCCCTACCTTGTCAACTCTACCGCATTGGCAAGCTAGCGAGCTCACTAGCTTGTCAATGCTCACATGATTTTTTGGATGGAATGCCTTAAAGAAATGTGGTAATGTGGCATGTCATGATTGCAAGATAGGCTGAAAATGGAAGCATGGACAAGGCATGTGAATTGTTTGAAAATAATTTTTTCATCAACATGTATCCAAATATGTGGTAGCATTGGCAAGCTAGTGAGCTCACTAGCTTGCCAATGCAGTAGGGTTGACAAGACAGGGGCGGCATGAAAAATACCTCATAGAAATGGGGTCTCACGGTGATGTACTTCTTTAAGGCATTCCATCCAAAAAATTCATGTGAACTTTGTCTATGCTAGAAATACTCTTCTACGAGATGATTGTAAGTATTTTGTATGAAGCCTTGAATGACATATATTTCATTTATTTGTATGGATTCATTTTGAAGGAACTATATTTGTCTTATTACCATGCTACAGGTAAAATTATCTACCATGCCGAGGAAACAAAGAAGGAATAAACCAACAAACAAAGAGTATGAAACTAATAAAGCAAAAAATAAAGAATGGATGAGGGAATATCGTCAGAAGAAGAAATTGGATACGACTAACGAAAATAAGCCAATTGAAGAGGAACCTCAATCATCAAAAAGATAAAATGCATTGGTGGCACAAAGGGAACTAATGCGAAAGCATCATGCTAAGACAGATTTGAATACCGTAGTTGGAGACACACCCTCTACTGCAAGTGAATACAAAGAGACACCATTAAGCACAAGTGAATATGGAGGGACACCATCTACTGCAAGTGAATATGGAGGGACACCATCTACCATAAGTGAATATGAAGGTACACCATCCACCACATCTCAAGTTGAGAGTACATCATCACTCAGATTTGACAAAGAAGGCACGCTATCATCCCCATGCCAGCCTCAAGGCATGTTATCTATTCCACCCTCAATCGAAGGTACGCGATCTAGCCCACCTCACTTAAATATTGATGAAATTCCTAATGTTGAGATGTATGTACCTAGGAGGACACCACCTAGAATTTTTCGTAGAAAGCCAAAGTATTTGATTAATATTGATGAGGATATTTTGCAGCACATGGAAGGTAAGATTCTAGAATGCACTTGTAGAAAATATGTTGATAAGATTTGGAATTTTTTCTTTGAAAGGCTAAATGAGACCACAAGATGACAACTATTTGTTTAAATGATGCGAGGTATAAAGTATGGAAACATCATGAAGATTCTTGGATTGAGAACATCAAATGCTTCAAGTGAAAACACTATTGTGAATAATCTAATGGATGCTTATGAGAGTGTGGGTAAGACCTCACACTCAAATGGTAGTAATGTCACCCGGCGTGTCATTACATCAACTTTGGTAAGTATTCAAACAATGAGATCTCGTCTCATTAGAAAGATGAGTGAATAATTGAGAATTAATAGAAAAAATTTATCAAGAGCCATTCAAAGGTGGTAAAGAATTAAGGGCACCGATTCAAATGAATTATAGGCATTCTCGGAGAGACTCCCACAAAAAGATAAACCAGTTGTTGAAGAATTGATAACACTAATTGAAGACTATTGGAAGAATAACACAAGGCCATGTCTGAATCAAAGGGATGTGGTAAGAAGGAGAATCGGTAGTTAGAATCGTGAGCCACATCCAAAACATTTTTTGGATACGACTCAAACCCATTTTTTTGGTAAATTTCAACAAAATTATCCTCAAATTCAAAATTTTCAAAGATATTTTTAAATTCTTAAACCTTTTTATGTCAAGATAAATCACACGCTCACTACTTACATTGTTGAAGACTACATATTAAATTCTCTAACCATTATGATGTTTATCATTCTATATGTTTAGATTTGCATACTAACGATGTTTTGCAGGATTGTGACATACATGCCTCACCAACATCTTCAAGAGAGTTCTTATAAAAAAATTAATGTGAAATAGAGGATGGCCAAATATTCTACAAAAAACTATGCTTAGATGGTTCATGTCAACATTGCAGTGGCTTGCAACATATGCCAATATGTCAACATATGGAAAGAACACATGAGGTGGGAAAGCAACTAGTAGAGTTCATGAAGTATAAAACAGTGGCATATGTTACAAAAGATGGTAATCAAGCAAAAATGTGTGATTTGGTTATTCAGAAGATTCTAGTTAGTTTATGTCTATGTTTAGTGACAATATAGTGTATGAGTATGCTAGACATACCCATAAATCTTGATGGTTGGACACACAATTCGAGTTATGCAAGAACACCTATCTAGTTGGCAACATAGTTTTAGTGGTTGAATTTGTAGAGAACTACACTCTAAATCCATAATGTGAGGTGCAGTCACAATATTACAACTCCACAGAGGTTTCAATATTTGTGCACATATCATTCATTCATGCAACTGATAGTATAGAGGACCAAATGAAGGTATTGAGGAAGTATCACTTTTATATTAATGATGATTGTACACATTCTCTAGAGTTTGTGCAAGGTTGCTTCCAGTTTTTCTATATTGATTTCGCTCAGAGGGGCATAGCATACAGTCGGCATATAATATGGTTGGATAATTGTGCAACATAGTTCAATAAATCACACATGTTCTAGTTGACCAGGATGCATGTAATGACAAGTGTTCAACATATGTGTAACTTTTGTAGCCAACATGGAAAGGGAGAGCATGATGGTGCAAGAGCATGTGTCAAAAGATCATTAGCACGAGAAGAGTTAGAGTATAAAGACAATGCAAAGTTGACAGATGCAAAATCAATCATCGAGTGGTGTAATGCTTCGATGGGTCCAGGTAATGAAGGTACATCTTCAGTTCATAGATTTTTTTGGTTGATGGATGATACTAACATTGCACCATATGAGGATTTGTGTACACTGAAAGGATCGAGTAAGCTACACTCTTTCCTTAGCTCAAATTCAGGTTCATAGAGTATCCATATGCGAAAGATGACATGATTTTGTTCTTCATGTACAATGCAAGCCTGGGATGATTGCGAGTCAAAGGAGTGGGTTGAGAAATGGTCGTTAAGTTATCTTAGCCCACTTCACACGTATCACCTTTGATGGCATTGGAATTAACACAGATGGAATCATTGGTTGACTTTGACCACATATTAGATCTAGTTCAACTAGGTAATATATCTACTTGCATAGTTTTTGAAATTCCTATAGTTATCTTACTTTGTAGTGTATTTTGAATGTTGAATAATTTCATCTAATTTGTTGCACATATCAATGTAGGGCATGTTTATGTATTTATTGCAGATGAAGACAACAAAAAGGGAACAAATTATTACTTGTGTCATTGTGTTGAGGCCAAAAATAAATTGGAGGCCCTAGTTATAGATGGAGAAAACATTGAATACCCTACAGGCTCGATTGTTGTTACTGGAACATGGCTTAGAAGGTACCCACATAAGAGTGTTAAGTTTTGGTTGTTTTAGGACCTTGACCTGCATCAAAAGATTCTTCATTATTTGAACCTTGTCATGGCATCCAATGTTCTTTTGACCAATTATGGGGTAGACCTTTGAACAAGACCTTATGGAAGGTGTGTGAGTCTGACCATAAGGCAATACTTGACACAATAAAGAGTAGATTAGACCTGGGTGGTTCATTGGATTAATTTGTAAGTATGCACATTAATTTGTATGATGCCAATGCTATCATCTAATGTTTATATCATGTATGTAGGTGATTGATGAAGTTATTATACTTGCAAAGGTAGCACACTTTATGTTTAGAACTCTGGAAAATGATACAAACTTCAATGGTATTTTTTTTTTCTCAAAAATACACAAAAAAATGGTGTACAATATTGTCTATAGATTAGAAAACTAAGTGGAATCATGTATGTAGGTGATTGATGAAGTTATCAGACTTGCAAATGTAGCACAATTTATGTTTAGAACTATGGAAAAGAATACAGAGTTCAATGGTATTTTAAAATACACAAAAAAAATGTAGGATATTCTCTATAGATTAGTAAACTAAGTGGAAGATTAAATTGTGTTGTTTTTATAATAGGTTACAAGTTTCCAAAAGGTTGGAAAGTAATAGTTTGGTTGGGTTCTATTCATGTTCTATTCATGAGAGTTTGTTGTGTGAAATAGGTATCTTGCAACTCCCAATGAAGATGTATGGCCAGGAGTGACTAAGTTGAGAGACTGACATGGCTATCCTCAATGGAAGCATCGATATTTAAGCCTTGTTGTTCCTGAGTTGGAACCAAATGGTGTGGATTTGTTGTCTGTAAGTGCCTTCCATCTATTTTCATTTCATTTCCAATTTAGATACTCTTTCTTTTTCTTCCTTTACTTTGCCTATTTGTAAGTAAACTACTAAAAATTGATTGGTGTTTCCTTGTAGAAAATGTTGATTTATGAGAAATGCAACATCCTTATTTTGATGATCTTGACAAATCTCAATTATGATTTTAAGCCATTATAAAAGTGTGTGTGAAGCTTAGCGAGGGAATTTCAAGTTATTTATTTGAAGTTAACCTCATCATGAGAACTTATGATGTAGACATTACAAGAGCATCTCAAATTTCAAGTTATTATATTCATGAGAGACTATTGTATGCAATAGGTATCTTGGAACTCCCAATGAAGATGTATGGCTAGTAATGACTAAATTGAGAGACTGACATGCCTATCCTCAATGGAAGCTTCAAGATTTAAGCCTTGTTGTTCCCAAATTGGAACCAAATGGTGTGGATTTTTTGTCTGTAAGTGCCTTCCATCTATTTTCATTTCATTTCCATTTTGGATGCCCTTTCTTTTTCTTCTTTTACTTTTCCTATTTGTAAGTAAACTACTAAAAATTGATTGTTTTCTCCTTGCAGAAAATGTTAAATTATGAGCCATCCAAGAGAATCTCAACCAAAAAAGTAATGCAACATCCTTATTTTGATGATCTTGACAAATCTTAATTATGATTTTAAGCCATTATAAAAGTGCATGTGAAGCTTAGCAAGGGAATTTCAAGTTATTCAATTGAAGTTAACCTCATCATGAGCACTTATGATGTAGACATTATAAGAGCATCTCAAATGTATGAGTGACATTGTAAAAGATCTGTGAGAACAGAGTACCTAAGGCATCCTTGAATTGTATTTTTGGTTATTATGAGAGAATCTTATAATTTGATTTTGTGTGCATGAAAATGGGGCACATTGATTCAATATTTGATTTAAGTGGGGTGTTGGAATTCATATAGTTTGATTTTTTCTCATGATTTTGTATTACCACTTGATAGTTTTGAGAAAGAATTGTGCCTACAAGTACAAGCACTTGGGTTTCAAAATGGTGTATGAAGCATATTAGATAATTGTAGCACAAACATAAGAATTAGGATTGCCAAATAAATCTAATTTTCTTGTAAATGTCATGTTATTAATATAGTGAGTTGATAGGCTATCGTTAGGTCCCATTACTTTAGAATATAAAATTCAATTTTTCGACCAGGTAGTGTTCAAGGCAATTTGAAATAGAAGAAGTTCAGAGTATCTCCCTTAGATTTTCTAACTTTTGAGAACAACTTAACTTTAATTCTAACTTCGAACTATCTAACTATAAAATTGTAAAGCAATTTATTCCTAAGAAAACAAGAAATGTTTGAATTGAAAAACTTAAGAAAACTAATTTAGAAAGCATGATAACTGAATTAAAAAAGTACAAAAACAATTAAACTAAGAAGCTGATAAACTATAAAAATAGAAAAACTTATAACAATCCATAAAACATCTTCTTTAACAGTAAAAATTCTAACTGTTAATAACAAAAACTACGAAAGTAAAAGACAACAAATACTTCAGAACTTAAATTTTATAATAGTTAATTCAATAATTCTCTACAAAACAACAATATAATAAAAGAAAACACTTATCTACTTAAGTCATCCCCTTCGAGTGGCCAGCTTGTGGGTTATTGCGTTCGTTCTCAGCTCACATTCACAGTTATTTTAGAAATGCTTCTATCAACCATAATTATCATCCATAACTCATAACTCATAAATTTTAGATAACAATTTCTTTATTCATGAACTTCAGAAAACATTTTGACAGTATAATATTACTTTTTCACTATATATTTTACTTCTAGAGATCATGTCTTTTATAGAAAAACTCTAACTACATCCTATATTTCAAATGGTATGGATAACCATTGAAAATATCTAAAACAGATCTACGAATAACTCGTATGTCTTTAAAACCCATTACACAGTATTTAAGAGGCTCAAGTTGAGCCATAAAGTTTTTGACTTAAAGGATAACAAAAATAAAAACTTTAAAGATTAATTATATCTTCGGTCCATCACCCTAAAGTTCTGGAGCATATTTCTAGTGTATATCTTCAACTTGTTCTGGAGCATGTGTTGGTTGGATGCTTCTAATCTGCAACTTGATGACCGATTATTATCTACAAAACACTTAAAATAACCCATTAAATCTGTATTGGAAAAATACTTTAAGAGATCAAAAGAAATAAAATTTATACAATTTCTCACTAAAAATTAAGCAATTATTTCTCCTAAAATTTAATTAATTGGCAGAGGACAAGGATTTGCATATATGAAATAGGTCTTTATGGTATTATCATGATGAGGTTATTTTTACCTCATCATGAGTGTAATAACCATTGATGGTTATCAATCATTTTTTCTTCTTCTTTCATTCTCTCCATGTTATAACTAGCCCCAATTGACTAACTTATTATAAAAACTTCATTTATTAAAAAAAATCAACCTAATGATTATATATCAATATCAATATAGCATACCATCTATTCACATAAACATTTGTAATGATATTTACTCAAATTTTGAAATTTATTGTTTCCCTCAAACATTTGTAATTCATGCAGTGCAATCCCTTAACAGTCCAAATTACAAAAGAGCAGCAATCTTTGACGGCCTGTTACCTGGAGACCATGTCAGTTATGGGAATTTCGTATGAGGCATCAGGATCATATAGGGAACCTCTACAATAACCTCTCTCATTTTTTGTTATCTCAGTCATTTTTTCGTGGTGTCTGATTTTCACTTGATGGAAAAAATGTCAATTACAAGCAATGTAAAGTTGCAAAGTGGTGCAACTTTTGTTCTACAACTAGTGTGACTAAACGAATTGTTCCAATGCATCTGAATGGGTATTTTTATGCTAGGCATGGTCCTCTTTCTCACCCAAACACACCGAATCACTTTGAGCTATGTTCAACCGGCTCAATCCCTTAAGGGTCCAAAGTGCAAAATGGAAGCTATCTTTGACAGGCTATTACTCACAAACCGTGATGCATACAAACTCTATGTTTGAGCCTACAGGATCCTATTGGGCCCCTCTACAATAAAATCTATCGGTTTTTGTTATCTCAAATTCATTTTCTCGTGGTGTCTAGTTTTCACTTAATGGAAAAAGTATCAATTGCAAGCAGTGTAAAGTTGCAAAGTGGTGCAACTTTCGTTCTGCAACTTATATGACTAAACAAACTAGTTCAACGTGTCCTGATGGGTATGTTTATGCTAGGCATGGTCCTCTTTTGCACCCAAACACGTTGAATCATTCTAAGCTACATTCAACTAGCTCGATCCCTTAAGGGTCTAAAGTGCAAAATAGCTTCAATATTTGATGGGCTATTAATCGGAAACCATGATGCTTACAAACTCTTTGTTTGAGCCTACGGGATCATGTTGGGCTCCTCTACAATAACCTCTCTTAGTTTTTTTTATCTTGAATTCATTTTCCCATGGTGTCCAGTTTTCACTTGATGGAAAAAGTGTCAAATGCAAGTATTGGAAAGTTGCAAAGCGGTGCAACTTTTGTTCTGCAACTCATGTGACCAAACGAACTATTCCAACGCATCTGGATGGGTATGTTTACGCTAGGCATAGTCCTCTTTCACACCCAAACATGCCAAATCACTCCAAGCTATGTTCAACCAGCTCAATCCCTCAAGGGTCCAAAGTGCAAAATGGCTATAATCTTTGGCGGGCTATTACTCAGAAACTGTGATGCTTACAAACTCTTTGTTTGAGCCTATGTGATCACATTGGGACCCTATACAATAATCTCTCTATTTTCATTATCTCAGAGTCATTTTCCCATGGTGTCCAAGTTTGCATTTGATGGAAAAAGTGTCAAATGCAAGTAGTATAAAGTTGTAAAGTGGTGCAACTTTCGTTATGTAACCCGTGTGACCAAACAAATTGTTCCAATGCTAGGTATGGTTCTCTTTCACACCCAAAAACACTGAATCACTCTGCGCTACATTCAACCGACTTGATCCCTTAAGGATCCAAAGTGCAAAATAGCTACAATATTTGGCAGACTATTACTCGGAAACCATGATGCTTGCAAACTCTTCGTCTGAGCCTACAGGATCACGTTGGGATCCTCTACAATAATATCTCTTGGTTTTTTTTTATTTTTTATCTCAGAGTCATTTTCCCATGGTGTCTAGTTTTCACTTAATGAAAAAGGTGTCAAATGCAAGCAGTGTAAAGTTGCAAAGGGGTGCAAATTTCATTTTACAACTCATGTGACCAAACGAACTATTCCAACTCATCCCAATAGGTACATTTATGTTAGGCATGGTCCTTTTTTGCACCCAAACACTCTGAATCACTCCAAGCTACGTTCAATCGGATCAATTCCTTATGATGGCATGCAAAACAATTAAAAAGAGAAACATTCACACAACATTTGAGAAGTCTGAGTTTTCCACACCAAAACCATATGATCATTGGTGCAGGAGCACCTGCCTAGGTCCTTAGTGGCAAACTTATTTAGAAGGTTTTTGTTTTAAATTTCTTTTTGATGTTTTGGTAAGGTCTCAAACACCATTGATAATGTGTATGAGGACCTTTTTGGAGCTTAGGTTTAAATTTTAATAAGTTGGGAATACTTGGGTAGTTGATTCCTAAGGTTTTGGTAAAAATTGCAAAACACAGTGTGTTTTCTAACACACATTTTTTGTTTACTTTTGAGCTCGAAACAATAAACCTAACTATTTTCTCATGATGTAAAAGAAATCTCTCGACATTTTGAGAAGGTTGGAAGTTTTTGACAATGGCAGTTGTGATGAAAATAAGCAAGAATCGGTGATTTTGTTGTGAAAAATCTATTTTTTTCTGTGCTTGTTGGCGTGGCAGTAAATAGATGACTGGACTTAATCTTTTATTGGTTTAAGGGCATGTAAAACATCTTTTTGAAGTTCTGTTTTGATATCTTTAAATAGTTTTTCCATCGCTCTCTGTTTTTTATAAAATCTATGTCTTTTCTTAAGTTCAGTTTTGGACTGGTAAAAAAACTAGAAAATGGAGTTTTTAGGTTGTTTCTGATCGCGCCAGGCAGTATGGACGCAGAGGAAACAACACTAAACTCCAGGCTTGTATATAGTGTATATATAGTAGTCATTAAAGGTTTGATAGGCAAGCTGGAAGACTGTTCCTAGGCGAGTTTGGAAGCCCAGCTAGGAAAGACAGTCAAGAGGGCAAAACCCTAACGCAACAAGGGTGTGGCAACATTATTATCTAATGTGTATTGTGAATGTAGGCAGCTCTGAGAAGGAGTGGAGAAGAAAACAGGAGACTCTTCAATGCATTTGTGGTCAGAAAAGACAAAACAGACTAAGGAAGAGCCTTAAGAAACCCTAGTTTCCCCAAGGTTGGATTGTACCCCTGTACGGGCAGGAAAGGTACCAAATTCCAAAGAAGCTATCAGAGCTTGGGAAAAGAGCCAGAGAGTCAATAGAAATTTTGGCACAAGCAGTTGGGAGAGAAGAGTTCTAACCTGTTCTTTGTGTTGAGAGGGCTAAAAGGGGCTTGAGGCTTGTAGCCCTGCCCAAGAACCTAGAACTGAGATTTTAGGAAAACGATGGAGAACTGAAGCTTGGTGTTTGTTGAAGCACCTAGAAAAGATGACCTTGGAGGCCTTGGAAGGTGCCACACGCCCCTGCAACAAGGTTGGGTAGAATGGAAGGTTGACTAGTCTTTAGAGGAATAAGGGCTAGATGGTGCATGTGAAGAAAGAGTACCAAATAACACTTGGTAGCAGCAAATTTGCAATGATAGCAGGGTTGTTAAAGCAAACTAGGGGTGCCTCAAAGGCAGAGGACCTATAGGTTATAGGGTGAAAGAAATAACACCTTAGGAGTTCTAAAGACAAGGACTCAAAGCAGTGAGATTGTGTTTTCTCATATCAACCCTTGTTCTATCAGATTGGTATCAGAGCAGTGAAAGATTTGGGAAAGCAGCTTATATGTGAGAGGAAGTTGAATCAAGTGAACCGCCCAAGATGGTGACAAATGCACAGTTAGCCAAAAAGGTTGAAGAGCAAGAAGAGGACAACAAGTCCCTTAAGGAAAGAATTGAGCAATTGGAGAAGGCATTGAACAATGCAAGGCTGGAAGGAATAGTGCCAAAGGAAGAAGAGGTTGCAGAGGAGGACAAAGTTCCTGAACCTGACCCTATTCTGGAGGAGGAGCCTTTCTTGAAGGCATTAAAAGCCCTGAGTGGAAAAGGACTTGAGGGCATACCGTTGTTCTATGGAAAGATGGACCCTGATCTGGTCATGGACTGGATAGATGGAATGGAGAATCACTTCGAATGTGATGGAGTTATAGAGGCACATAAGGTGAAGGTTGCAAAATCAAGGTTGAGAGGATCAGCTTTGACTTGGTGGAAATTTGTCCAGACTGAAAGGGAGAAAGAAGGCAAGCAGCCCATATCAACCTGGAAAGGAATGGTTGCTAAAGTGAAAGAAGCCTATATGCCAGATGACTATGAAATTCAACTCCACAAGAAGAGGCAGAGTTTAAGACAAAAAGATCAAGATGTCAACAGCTTCTGAAGAGTTCCAAAAGCTTTGTTTGAGATCAAATGTGGCGGAAGATGAGAGCCTAAAAGTGGCTAGATACCTCAATGGTTTGAAGTGGAAAATACAGGAAGAGATGGCTTTGCTCAGCCCCAAGACAGTCCACCAATGCTATCAGCTAGCTATCAAGATTGAAGAGAGGAATAAAAGGAAGCATGATCAGTCCTCTAAGGGCAGAGGAAGAGGCGGAGATCAAAGAGGACAGCGTGGAGGTTACCAAGGAAGAGGTGGTGACCAAAGAAGCTAAGGAGAATCAAAGCTTACTGAGCATGGAGGTGAAACCTCATCAAGAGGAGGATTTAATAGAGGAAGAGGACCTCAAGGAGGTTCAAACAGAGGAAGAGGAGTAGGCAGAAGTAACTCCTACTTTGCCACCATGAAGTGCTATCACTATAATCAGCTAGGTCATCCAGCTTATAGGTGCCTGGAGAAAGTTTCATCTAGCAATGAGAAAAGAGTAGCTTATGCACAAGAGGACACCATGAGTGTAAAGACACCTGAGATCAGTAATATAGAATCAAAAGTAGGTGAAAATCTGATGTTCAACAGGGTTTTGATCAGGCAACCGGTTAAGGAAGAACCCAAGCAAAGGAGAGCTTTGTTTAGAGCAAGGTGCAAGATATTGGGAAAGGTATGCAAGGTTATTGTAGATTCTGGTTCTACAGACAATATCATCTCTGAGGAGGTAGTAACTAAGTTAAAATTGTAGAAGGCACCTCATACCAATCCCTATAAAGTCACATGGTTGAACAAAGGGCAGAGTGTCTTAGTGAATGAGCAGGTTACAGTGGAATTCTCGATTGGAGGCTACAAAGACAAGCTGATTTGTGATGTACTGCCCATGGATGCATGCCATATTCTTCTTGGCAAGCCATGGAAATATGATAGAGGTGTTGTATATCATGGGAAGGAGAACACCATAGAATTCAAGAAGGATGGAAGAACCTTCAAGCTGCAGTCATTGATTGAGGATGATGAAGGACAGTCCAAGGTTCCTAACATTATGTTGAGCAGTGGCAAGGAGTTCATCAAGGATCTAAACCAAGGGAATGAAGGGTATGTGATCATGATGCAACCCAAAGAAGAGGGAAAGGATGAAAGGACAGTGTTACCAGCAGCAGTCCAAAACTTACTTGATAAATACAAGAGCATAGTGAGTGATGGAACACCAGCAACTCTGCCACCCAAGAGAGCAATAAGTCATCAAATTGACTTCATACCTAGAGCCTCATTGCCTAACAAAGAAACATATAAACTGACCCCGGAACAGAACCAAGAGGTGGCAAGACAAGTGGAAGAATTGTTGAATCAAGGTCTAATTCAAAAGAGCATCAGCCCATGTGCAGTCCTAGTTGTTTTGGCAACTAAAAAAGGAGGTAAATGGAGACTTTGTACTGATTCTAGAGCAATTAATAGAATCACAATTAGGTATAGATTTCCAATACCTAGGATTGAAGATTTAATGGATTGCCTTGGAGGAGCATAGTATTACACTAAGTTAGATCTTAAGAGCAGGTATCACCAAATCAAAATTAAGGAGGGTGATGAATGGAAGACAACTTTTAAGACAAATGATGGTTTGTATGAGTGGAAAGTGATGCCATTTGGCGTCTCAAATGCCCCTAGAACGTTCATGAGATTAATGAATGACGTGCTTAAGGATTTCATAGGGATTTTTATGGTAGTCTACTTGGATGACATACTGATTTTCAGTAAGACAGCAAAAGAATATTTGAAGCATGTAGAGATGGTACTCAAAAGGTTGCAAGAACAATTGGCAATCAACCTTGAGAAGTGTGAGTTCTTCAAACAAGAACTTGTGTATCTAGGCTTTGTGGTATCCCAAGGAACGCTGAAGATGGATCCAAGTGAGGTGGAAGCCATCCTAAACTGGCCTACACCAACCACAGCAACTGAGGTAAGAAGTTTTCATGGTTTGGCTCAGTTTTATAGGAAGTTTATAAGGAATTTTAGTGGTATATGTGCACCAGTGTTAGATACAATCAAGGGTGGTCAGAAAACAAATTTTAAGTGGAATTTAGAAGCTGATAAAGGGTTTGAAAAGTTGAAAAAAGAAGTGGCAACACAACCTATCTTGTTATTGCCTAGTTTTGATAAATTGTTTACAGTTGAGTGTGATGCAAGTGGAGTAGTAGTAGGAGTCCTTAGTCAAGAAGGTAGGCCTGTAGCCTTCTTCAGTGAAAAAATTAATTAAGCCAAGCAAAAATACTCCACCTATGATCTGGAACTTTATGCTTTAGTGCAGTCCCTTAGGAAATGGAGGCATTATTTATTGCCCAAAGAGTTTGTGGTTTTCACAGATAACCAGGCACTCAGTTACATCAACACCCAGGAGAAGTTAAGCAATAGAAACTTGAAATGGATGGAGTACATTCAAGCTTTTACATTTACCATTAAGCACAAGAAGGGACAGCAAAACAAAGTGGCAGATGCATTAAGCAGGAGGATGTTGACAGTCCAAGAGATACAGCTGAAAAGCATAGGATTGGAGAGTTTTAAAGATCTCTATGGTGAGGATGAAGATTTCTCAGAAGCCTACAAGATATGTTCAGACTTTGCAAATCACTTTCACAGTCAATATGCTGAGTATACTCTACAAAATGGATTGTTATTCAAGGGCAATCTGTTATGTGTCCCAAGAGGATCAATGAGGGAAAATCTGATCCAAGAGAAACACAATGGCAGTCTTAGTGGACACTTTGGAATCAATAAAACTTTAGAGCTGGTACAAAGATTTTATTACTGGCCTAGGTTGGCAAGAGATGTTAGAAAGTATGTAGAACAGTGTGTTGTTTGCATGAAATCCAAAGGGGGAGCTAGCAATGTTGGTTTGTATTAGCCCCTGCCTATTCCTAACAGACCATGGGAGTGTGTGAGCATGGATTTTGTGGTGGGTCTTCCCAAGACTAAAACTGGTTTTGACAGTGTTTTTGTAGTTGTGGATAGATTTAGCAAGATGAGTCACTTTATTCCTTGCAAGACTACACATGATGCAAGTTATATTGCCCATCTATTTTTCAGGTAAGTTGTAAGAATCCATGGATTTCCATTGAGTATTGTTTCTGACAGGGATGTGAAATTCATGAGCCATTTTTGGAAAACACTGTGGAGCAGATTGGGAACAAATCTCTCATTTGGATCAACATACCATCCTCAGGATGGTCAGAGGTGGTTAACAGAGTGTTAGGTAACCTATTGAGGTGCTTGACAAAGGAATATGGACAGACCTGGGATATGGTGATTTCCCAAGCTGAATATGCATACAATGACAGTGTGAACAGAACTACAGGGAAAAGTCCATTTGAAGTTGTGTATGGGATGCACCCAAGAGGAATTTATGAGCTCAGAGACCTTGGAACAATGGAGAATAGGAGTGGACATGCAGAAGATTTCAGTTAGACCATGAAGGAGATTCATGAGCAGGTTAAGAAGACAATTACAGCAGCAACACAAAAGTTGAAAGATAAAGTTGATGAGACAAGAAGAGATGTGCAGTTTCAAGTGGGTGATTATGTGATGGTTCACCTCAACAAATCCAGATTGCAGAAGGGGATTTCCACCAAGTTGCAAATGAAGAGAGTAGGACCATGCAAGGTGTTGGCCAAGTATGGCAAGAATGCTTACAAGGTGGAGTTACCATCAGATTTGGGCATATCTCCGGTGTTCAACATTGCTGATTTGATCAGATATAAGGGCACAGTCAGTGATGAGGTTCAGACCAGTCATGAGGTCTTCAACGACATCAGTAATGTACCCCTACCCAATCAAGAGCAGCTTGAGGTAGAGCAGATCCTAGAGTCCAGGGTGAAAAAGTCTACAAGGCACAAAATCTACATGGAACACCTTGTCAAGTGGAAAGGAAAACCTGAATCTGAGGCTACCTGGGTTGATGAAATAGATTTCAAGAAGCAAGGAATTGATTTATCACTGCTATCTCCTCAAGTGCATTGATCTTTGTGCTGAGAGGGGGAGAATGGTGCAGGAGCACCTGCTTAGGTCCTTAGTGGCAAACTTATTTAGAAGGTTTTTGTTTTAAATTTCTTTTTGATGTTTTGGTAAGGTCTCAAACACCATTGATAATGTGTATGAGGACCTTTTTGGAGCTTAGGTTTAAATTTGAATAAGTTGGGAATACTTGGGTGGTTGATTCCTAAGGTTTTGGTAAAAATTGCAAAACACGGTGTGTTTTCTAACACACATTTTTTGTTTACTTTTGAGCTCGAAACAGTAAACCTAACTGTTTTCTCATGATGTAAAAGAAATCTCTCGACATTTTGAGAAGGTTGGAAGTTTTTGACAATGGCAGTTGTGATGAAAATAAGCAAGAATCAGTGATTTTGTTGTGAAAAATCTATTTTTTTTTGTGCTTATTGGCGTGGCAGTAAATAGATGACTGGAATTAATCTTTTATTGGTTTAAGGGCATGTAAAACATATTTTTGAAGTTCTTTTTTGATATCTTTAAATAGTTTTTCCATCGCTCTATATTTTTTTATAAAATATGTGTCTTTTCTTAAGTTCAGTTTTGGACTGGTAAAAAAACCAGAAAATGGAGTTTTTAGGTTGTTTCTGATCACGCCAGGCAGTATGGACGCAGAGGAAACAACACTAAACTCCAGGCTTGTATATAGTGTATATATAGTAGTCATTAAAGGTTTGATAGGCAAGCTGGAAGACTGTTCCTAGGCGAGTTTGGAAGCCCGGCTAGGAAAGACAGTCAAGAGGGCAAAACCCTAACGTAGCAGGGGTGTGGCAACATTATTATCTAATGTGTATTGTGAATGTAGGAAGCTCTGAGAAGGAGTGGAGAAGAAAACAGGAGACTCTTCAATGCATTTGTGGTCAGAAAAGACAGAACAGACTAAGGAAGAGCCTTAAGAAACCCTAGTTTCCCCAAGGTTGGATTGTACCCCTGTACATGCAGGAAAGGTACCAAATTCCAAAGAAGTTGTTAGAGCTTGGGAAAAGAGCCAGAGAGTCAATAGAAAGTTTGGCACAAGCAGTTGGGAGAGAAGAGTTCTAACCTATTCTTTGTGTTGAGAGGGCTAAAAGGGGCTTGAGGCTTGTAGCTCTGCCCAAGAACCTAGAACTGAGATTTTAGGAAAATGATGGAGAACTAAAGCTTGGTGTTTGTTGAAGCACTTGGACAAGATGACCTTGGAGGCCTTGGAAGGTGCCACACGCCCCTGCAACAAGGTTGGGCAGAATGGAAGGTTGACTAGTCTTTAGAGGAATAAGGGCTAGATGGTGCATGTGAAGAAAGAGTACCAAATAACACTTGGTAGCAGCAAACTTGCAATGATAGAAGGGTTGTTAAAGTGAACCATGGGTGCCTCAAAGGTAGAGGACCTATAGGTTGTAGGGTGAAAGAAATAACACCTTAGGAGTTCTCAAGACAAGGACTCAAAGCAGTGAGATTGTGTTTTCTCATATCAACCCTTGTTCTATCAATCATCCTCAATTCTAGCAAGTGCAAGACGTTTCTTAATTATCCCCCTTTCCCTTACAACAAGATAAAACAATTCTAAATGCGCACGATGGTGGAACTCGAAAACATTTTATTTTTTCCTCAATTAACAATTCTGGTTGTGAAGCATTTTGTCATTTTCGCTTGAAATGATTTGCTATGCTTGAAAATTGGAGTCTAGGAGAAACAAGTGATTCTCTCACGTACATTTATTATTTGGTGTGATAAATAAATTTTTCACCCAAGTCCATTTCTTATTTGTATTATAAATTATAAATCTTTCTCTCAAGTCCATTTCCTATACAGGAAATAATATTGCAAAAAGTTGACATATATATCTTTCGACGTGTTTATATGGTGATGGATCAAGAACATAACAATTTATTCTGTACTGTGAGAATTATGTTGTGAAAATGTTTAAAGACTATTCAAGATAAATATTTGTATGATAATGTGTCAAAAAGTTAACTACTCATCATCTACTATGAATATTATGTTTTTCAAGTGTTGTGAAGATTATGTATCCTTTGCTTAACTGAGTTGTTCCAATCAAAAGATTAAACATACTGGAATCTTTTTATGAAACATCTAATGGAATACCAATTGAAAATATGTTTTTTGCTTTTATATAAAGCATTTGATGGAAATATTTGAATTAAACTGAATTGAGATATGTAAGAACAAGGGAGCATTAGGAAATACATTGCTCAAGGATCTTAAATAAGCCTTCTTACCAAATTTGAAAAAACATGATAAGCCCATGGTTGACAATTTTGTAGTCATCAAAGTGGGTACTAATTCTATATGATATAGATCATAATTCTTCTTTATCTTTAAGATGTTCTAAGTTTGTAAATGGTTTCACCAAGCTATGAAGGGTGAACTGTTCTTTATTCAGTTATGCCTATGTGGGTTCATTTTCCTTATCTCCTGTTGCAATTTTGGGTGGATGATTGTTTTCAAAGTATTGGGAATGCTTTGGCTATTTTCTAATTGGTAGTTTCCATTGTATAAGTCTCATCTCTTGATATATATATTATAATCATTCTTAATCAATTATCAAGTTAAGAATCAATGCATTTATTTACCATTAATCTTTTCTTTTCAATTTGTGCAAACTCTACTAGTATTCCTAAAAATATTGAAGTTGTTTAGCATCAATTAATAAATATTCAAGACAAACCATGAAGGAAAACAATGATCAATGCTAGGGCTAACCAATTAATAAGTATACATGTGAACAAGGGAAGCACAAGTACTCAAATACATGCAAGCCTTGAAGTATACACACGAATACATAGTATACGCAAATTAATACAAAGTATATGCATGAATACAAGGTATACACATGAAAACACGTAAGTCGCAAAGTATACATTGGAATACATGTAAGTCACAAAGTATACATTGGAATACACGTAAGTCACAAAGTATACACGTAATTTGTAAAGCATACACTTGAATACACGTAGCTCATATCTATTGAACCATGGATTTATAATGTAAATATGGACACCATCGATAAGAAAGATTTGTACTAACCAAATAGTCATGTATGCATACATCAATATATGTCAATATAAGTATAAAATATATACAAAATAGCCATATAGGTTTACGAGAATGCCATATAGGCATACAATTTCAAATATATCCAATACAAAATATGTACAAAAATGCCATATACGCATACAACAAAGGGCTTTGGAATCAAAAGTCATTGCTCTCCATGCCCTTGAAATAAATTCTTGCCCTTTACTTGTCGGTCGGATGGCTATAATTCTATCACTCATTTGTTCTGAGGTTGAGGAGTGCTCCTGGTGCTCCTCCTAGGGTTTAGTTCCTAGTCAAGCTGTATCTATTACAATAACAAATAAAGACATTAATATATAGAAATTACATTATAAAAAATGATATATTTAACAAAATAATCACTTACCGCCAGTAAATGATCTCTCTCCTTGAGGGAAATATTTGCATGCCCATGCTATGGCATGCTAAAGCCCTATAGAAACCATCCAAAGATAAATTGAACTATGAATCAATAATGGTTTGATTTTTCACTAACAGCTATAACAACAAATGCAAATTGAAATTTAGTAATCTACCTCATACCTCTGTGAGAGGCATCAAGGAGTCTATAGCAAAAGAAACACCAAGCTCCATTGCCCTATGAACATGTGGAGGTGTATCCGCTTCCAACATCTAAAAATAAAATAATGAATTATTCAATCACAGAAACTACAATAGTGATGCATGTCATGGCTTATAATGTATGAGATAATGAACATAATTTTGAGTACTTATTAAACTATATATTTCTGGCTATCATGCTTACTATTTTCCCTATCCATAATTTGTTTGAAAGAACCTATTTTTAGGCTTTTATCCATAGCAGCAAGGTGGTGAACCATTTGATAAAATGCTTTGGTAGACATGTACGATAACTGTGGTAGCATAGAGAAGGCAGTGAATTGTTTGAAAAAATTCCTCAAAGAAATGTGGTCTCATGACCTAATGGAATGCCATTACAAACAAATGTGTCATGGCATTCCATCACCATGAGACCACATTTCTTTGAGGATTTTTTTCAAACAATTGATTGCCTTCTCTATGGTAGGGTGGATGGTATATTGTGGTCTTGGTTATGAGATGGAGGGTGAACATGACATGAAGAGGGATGGGTGGGGACATGAAAAAGTGGAATAAAAGGTGGAAGGTTCCATGGATTGGAAAATTGAGGATGAGGATGAGGACCTTGAAAAGAATTTGGAGGGGAATTTTGGCTAAAGGGCTAGTTTTTGTTCTTCAGGCAGTGAGTTGTTTGAAAAAATGCCTCAAAGAAATGTGGGATCATGGTGATAGAATGGAATTCCATCACCATGAGATTAAATTTCTTCAAGGAATTTTTCAAACTACTCACTGCCTTGACTATGATATTGCTTACTATTATTCTTTGATAGATTTTTTCCAAGCATCCATAGTTTGTTGGAAAGCACCTATTTTAGGCTTTTAGCCATAGCAGCAAGGAAGTGAGTAGTTTGATAAAATGTTTTGGTAGACATTTATGTAAAATTTGGTAGCATAGAAAAGGCGGTGAGTTGTTTGAAAAAATGCCTCAAAGAAATGTGGTCTCATGGTGATGGAATGGCATTCCATCACCATGAAACTGCATTTCTTCGAGGCATTTTTTCAAACTACTCACTACCTTGTCTATGCTATTGCTTACTATTATCCTTTGATAGATTTTTTCCAAGCATCCATAGTTTGTCAGAAAGCACCTTTTTTAGGCTTTTAGCCATAGCAGCAAGGAAGTTCAAGTAGTTTGATAGAATGCTTTGGTAGACATGTATGGAAAATGTGGTAGTATAGAAAAGGCGGTGAGTTGTTTGAAAAAATACCTGAAAGAAATGTGGTCTCATGGTGATGGAATGGCATTCAATCACCATGAGACCACATTTCTTCAAGGAATTTTTTCAAACTACTCACTACCTTTTCTATGTTATTGCTTACTATTATCCTTTGATAGATTTTTTCCAAGCATCCATAGTTTGTTGGAAAGCACCTAATTTAGGATTTTAGCCATAGCAACAAGGAAGTGGGTAGATTGATTAAATGCTTTGGTAGACGATTATGGAAAATGTGGTAGCATAGAAAAGGAAATGAGTTGTTTGAAAAAAATCCTCAAGAAAATGTGGTCTCATGGTGATGGAATGGCATTCCATCACCGTGACACCACATTTCTTCAAGGCATTTTTTCAAACTACTCACTACCTTGCCTATGCTATTGCTTACTATTATGCTTTCATAGATTTTCTCCAAGCATCCATAGTTTTTTGGAAAGCACCTTTTTTAGGCTTTTAGCCATAGCAGCAAGGAAATGAACTATTTGATAAAATGCTTTGGTAGACATGTATGGAAAATGTGATAGCATAGAAAAGGCGGTGAGCTATTTGAAAAAATGCCTCTAATAAATATGGTCTCGTGGTGATGGACATTCCATCACCACGAGATCATATTTCTTAGAGGCATTTTTTCAAACTACTCACTGCCTTGTCTATGCTATTGCTTAATATTATTCTTTGATATATTTTTTTCCAAGAATCCATAGTTTGTTGGAAAGCACATTTTTTTAGGCTTTTAGCCATAGCAACAAGGAAGTGAACTATTTGATAAAATGCTTTGGTGGAGATGTATGGAAAAAGTGGTAGTATAGAAAAGGCGGTGAGCTATTTGAAAAAATGCCTCAAAGAAATTGGGTCTTATGGTGATGGACACATTTCTTTGAGGTATTTTTTCAAACAACTCATTGCCTTGTCTATGCCATTGCTTACTATTATTTTTTCATATATTTCTTCCAAGCATCCATAACATCTAGACAAGGCAGTGAACTTTTTGAAAAGATGCCTTAGTAAAAAGTGGTCTCATGGAATGCCATGAAAAGAAAATGCAATTGGCAACTGCTCCTAGTTATTACTTATGCTATGTGAAGTAATTGCATCATTGCTTATGTTGACTTTCTAAACAACTATATTACAGTTGAAATTTTGTCATTTATCAATATCTAGTTAACATTAGTTATGGATTTTTAAGTAATTCTTTGAGTTTGAAAGATGTGCAATGCAATGTAATCAATGATATGAATATAAACTACACAAATCTATTAAGTAAAATTCATTAGTTAAACTCTTTATTCTATTACCTGCATATAGGTTTGTCTAACTCCACTGGCACTAGGAGGTGTTCCCACGAAACCTCCAATATTAGCCTATTCAACATCCAAAATCAGATATTAGAATACCACTCATATAAAAATGTTATTCACATGTAATAAGTTTATAATTGTTTACTAGTTACATACCTCAGCGGTAGATACAGTGGAATTATAAACAAGTGTAGGTCTAGTGTATCTAATATCAACACTATGACCCTAAAATTTTATTACAATCATAAAACTAAATTAGTTAATCTTGCATTTCAAAAATAAAATTTAATAAATTAAAATCAATGAACATGCTAACATTTACCTGAGTATCGATGTCATAAGCCTCATTCAAAATGTTAGCTACCCTCGCCATCTCCATAGCTGCAGACGTATCCTACGTAGCAACCTCCTCGATGTTGGTTAGGTCATATGTACAAGTTGCCCAGCAAACTTGACACGAATGGGGTGGAAGCCTACCACTTGAAGACTCCCCTCAATGGTGATATACTATAGGGCTAGCATGTTGGATGACAATCTGGGTCAAAGAGTTGATAGACTGCAAGGTGGCTACCTCGACACTCTCCTTCGCGATGGAAGGGATAACGACGTACTCGTGATCCAACCTAGCGAGAGCTCATATTGCTTGCCGCCTAGGATCCTATTGTGCATTGAGTCTATCTTGTGTCGACCCCCCACCTCTCCCCTAAAAGTCCCTCATATCAAAATAATTGGGGATTTTGTTCAGGATGAACTCAAAGTAGAGTTTCCTCAAGAAATATTGTGGGACTTCACAATTGTTGCATGGTGGGTAGTCAAAAACCATGTACCACCTATCCCAAAATTAGTTCCTGATCCCTTGGTGGTGGCACAAATGGATAGGAAACCTATTGTCATCAAGGTCAAGATTTTGGTTTGTGTGTGGGTCGGTGAATAATGACCACACCTGATATTTTGTAATTTTTTCATCTTTTACTTCTTTATATGATAATTATATATGTAAAAATTCTTTGTTGCATGCCTCCTATCTTCCCAACCACTTAATTATTTGTTGATTTCATCTACATGTTTTAACATTTATTTAAGTGAACTGGCAAGTGTTCTTCT
Source organism: Sequoia sempervirens (assembly GCA_007258455.2). Taxonomy (NCBI): domain Eukaryota; kingdom Viridiplantae; phylum Streptophyta; class Pinopsida; order Cupressales; family Cupressaceae; genus Sequoia; species Sequoia sempervirens. The sequence continues at coordinate 16,678,511 of VDFB02047397.1, read as the reverse complement.
TTCTATGGCTGAACTTATTGGATCATTCAACCTCGCGATTAACTCCTCAATCTATTTTTTATTGTTTTCAATTACCCCCATTAAATTTTCTTGAGTTCCAGGAGGATGTTGAGGAATTGGTGGAGGAGATTGTTGTTGTGGTTATTGAACTTGAGGATTTTTTTCATGTTCTTGTTGCTTTGGTTGTTGAGGATTTTTAGGAGGGTTTTCAAGAGGCTTTTTAGGATCATTATCATTTCCTACAAGTTAAACAAATGAATATAATAAACAACCTAAAACTAACAAATTTACAACAAAAAACAATCTTACTTATTCGACATCCACGTTGACATGGTGGCATCCTGGCAATGAAATAGCAACAAATTGATGAAAAAAATGCAAGATTATCTGCTCCCAAAATGCGAGTGTGCAAGAGAAGGGTTTTTGGCCACAGACAACAAAAAAAATAGTGACAATAAAATTGAATTTGATTTTATTTTTCTTGTTTTAATAACTTATAGCGTGCTCACATTATAATGCAAGTATGTTATAGGATCAATGTGGTTGAGTCTTAGGCTCGGTCAGACCAAGCCATAACACGAGCACGTTATAGCCTATCAAATGTTTTTTTTTATTTTAGCCACAATTTGGCCCCCCATCTTTTTGCACCTACCCCTTATTGTGTTAAAATATTTAAATATACCCCTTTTTCACCATTGAGTAGCATACATTTTCCTTTGCATTCATTTTCTCACTCTTTCCCTAGACCTTCCCAAGGTTATCATATTCATGGCTCTCTAAACTATGCAATTGTCCACCTCTTGTGCAAACACTATTTTCATTATACTTCTCAATGGGATGTAGTAGGTGAATTCACTAAGCATTTCACATTGCTCAAAGAGAGTCCACCTATAACTCCATCTTACATAGAACAAAAATCATAAGGTAGCTTAAATTCATAATATGGTTGTAACTAGTTCTAGGATTGGATTGCATTTAATGCTCATAGCACCAATTATCCCTATCAAAAACCTTAAGTGACACTTTTCCACCTGGATGCACAAGGGTATTTTCTTTTAATGTTATGTATCTCTTTAACCTTATGACATCACATCCTAACCTACAAATGAAAAACCTGTGTACTCAAGATTAATGACTTTACCTTTCATTTAGGTCTTAAAAGAATCCTTTGATCATGTTTGCATGATTATTTTTTGCTTTAGTAATGTGCTCTACATATATCATCATTGTTGTCCTTCTCTTGTTTTTTATGATTGTTATCTTGCACACTTTCATTGTCTTCATGCTACTGCTCAAAACTCTCAACCCTAGCACTAGATTGTGGTATGCAATCTTCTCCTTCACTGAGCCTTATATCTTCTTGCATCATAAACTCTACTCTCTTAAACTTTGTCATTGGTTGTCATGAATCCATTTATGGATTGTCATAGGAAGCCCACCATTCAAAACACTTGTCCTCTTTTGTCTTAGACCTACCTATAATAGTGCTCAGACCATCATTAGTGCTCATATCATATCAATATAACCCCTTTGAACAAGAGGAACAAAACCTTGCATACATCCCTGTGTTGCATACATATTAGATAAAGGGAAATAATTGTGGCATTAAGATATGTCTTTTAAGTTGCTCAATCAAAATATTTTGAGAGGCTTCTTAGATGTATTGTTATACTGAGTATTGCAATAGGTTTAATCTCCTTTAGAGAATATATGGAATAAGGATACAACAACTCCTGAGCACCTGCATTTGATGTACTAGTTACTGGATCTTTATTGTTGCCATTTGCCTTTCATAGTGATTCCAGCTTACTGCCCTTCACCTGTCGACACAATATTTGCTAGCTTTATCTTTTGATGCTCTAAAATTGTTGTGTCAAAGGACTGTCTTCTACTTTCACACAAACCAAAGGGTAGCCCACATTTCAAAATCTTCCACTTACTGTAAAACTTCATGCTGACAAGTTAGATGTCGTAGCTTGTAGCTCTTGATACAACTATTTTGATCTTTTGGCAATTACATGAAATAACCCATTCAATATAGCTAATAACTCTAATGACTCCCACTAGACTAAAAATTAAGAGTTCCCTCATTCCATATCTATCAATCAAAGAAATGCTAACAATGGAACCAAAAGCATTAAATCTTGATGTTATAAGAAATAACAACAAAGCCACTATATTGGATGCAAGTCCAACTAGTTGGACAATGGTAGGACTGTAACGCATGATGGTGTTGCTACCCACAAAATTTTGGAAGAAATTGAATTCTACAGCTTGAAAAATTGCATCTCATATCTTTAACCCTTAACTGGGTAGTTGATATATCCTATTTCCATATTCACAACACTGCTAACACTAAACAATGTCTAATTGCAACATATAACCAGTCACAATCTTCTTTGTAATGTCAAAGAAGATATTTTCAAAATCTAAGTACACTTTTTGGATAGCCCATGTCTTGCATACATTTCAAATTTCATTGCCCTCATAGCAGTTTGCTTTCAAAGAATCAATGGCAAGCTAAATCCTTACTATATAAGGCATCTATGTGGTCCAATAATCAAATTTTATTCAAAAAAGTATTGACAAACCACCTATATTTCTATGGCATTTGACTTTACACCATGTAGACAAAAGTGACAGGCATAGCTAAGATTTGGATAATCTCGCTACTTGGAATTCATTCAGATTGGCTCATTGTAGGCTACATGAACTATCATATTTCTTTAAGTAATATTTTCTAAAGAATGGATGTCTCAAAGCTTCTCGAGCCATTAGCCACTCATAAGGTTTAAACTTAAAAAGGTTTTTTAGAAAATCTATAAGGAGACAGATCGAGTGATCTACATGTTGCACGATCAAATTCCTAAGCTTCTGCAAATCCCTTACTGCTTGAACATTATCCCTTGTTATTTCCTTCTTTTTCTCATGAAAGGATTCTTTTGTTAGTAATCCATAGGCTAGCCAGACTTTCCCTTGGCACATTTACAAATGATCTAAACTTTGAAAGTATTTGTCATAATCAAAAAAAAATCTCATTTGTGTTTTAGGATAAACTCTTTATCCATATAGGCAGAAAAAATCACCAATATAACATGAAGAAACATCACCAAAACATTTCCCTTCCTTAAAGACCATAGTAAAAAAGTTTTCACAAGGAAACAGACATACCTCCTCTTGAAACCCTCATATCATTATCTTTTTTTTTGTGATTGCATAACTTCTTTATGGTTTTGGATGTGTAGTACCTTTCTTTATTTCTACCTGAGAACAACTTTTGCCACTCTTTATGACCCCAAGTCACTAAGAAAACTGCAGAGCTAATGAGAGAATAACCAAGAACCTAAAAACCTCAAGCCATTCTAGAACTCAATTTATTCCTCATTGTAATAGTAAGAGTCTTATTCGGATCTATGAAAGTCCTCATTTGCTTGAGTGCAACCTTGGAAACTCCATGATTTGCTTATGTGACTTCTCAGTTACAATATTTTATCCTTGAATTATTATCTTCTCATGAGCACTTGGATATCATGTTTTTTCTTCATAGATTTCCTCATTGAAAAACCTATCTAGGTTTTGATATTGTTGTCTTTATGGTGACTTGATATAACACTTAACATTGATTCCTTTTGTAAACCTTTCATCGCTGACCCTAAGACACAATTTTCCTCCTCATATTGGTCTGCATCACACTATCTACCTCTTATAGAATAGAAACATCTGCAATATAAATACGTGCACATCTAATAACCAAAACAAATCCCTTATTGCACATGATATAGTCGGAATTCTTGCTACTTTAAAAGGAAATATTAAAGTTGTAGCTACAACTTTTAACTACAATGGTAGTTGTAGAGATTTTTAGCATGAACAATTCTCTCATAGATGAATAAAGAAGCCCTACAATCATTTCAAACATCTTCCCCACAATATGAACACTTATTCTATGTGAAAAATATCTAAAATGCAACTTCACAAGTGTTAAAATTGAAAATGGTGACAAAGAAATACCTTGTATTCATTTCAATATTGCTAAAACCAAAATTAGGGCATGGAATCCAAAATAAAACTCCCTGTTGTCCACTAAGTTCTCTGCCCACCATTGTAGACTGATGAAGTTAAGAAAAGAGTCCTATATTTGACTGAACCCTAAAGACTTGACATGTCCTCATTAAAACTCAAACTTTCACTAAGGAATTCCCTCTAAAGGCTAATGAACGTGGGTTTTGACTAAGTCGAGGCATTATAAGCTTTTTGACAAAAAATTAAAACTCTTTAAAGCACTTTATTTCTATAGGGATAAACCAATAACTCATTAACAATCATGAGCAACTTGGTGGGTCCTATTTAGACCAAGAGACATTTAATAGGTTAATAATAATATAATATCACAATATAAGAATAATAAAAATGTTATTTTGAACATCATTATAATGATAATAACATTATACTTATATAACAAAAATATGTACATATGAATAATTTTATAATTGTCAAATCATATTATTCTAATAACATTAAAAACATACTCATACTAGCCAATAGTGGCATAGAATGATGGTTAAGTTGTCGTGGTGTTGTTCTTGCCATCAAGGTTCAAACCCCATTGGGGTGTAATTGTTGAATGTTTAAATTGGGGATGATGTCCTCCGTTTGAGACCTCACCAGTTCATAGCTCTGGATCAAAAGCGTTTACCCCTTTAAAAAATATATAATACTCACACTTAACTTATGATAATATATAACTAATCATACAATTTTCTAATCACACTAAATCCATTATACAATATAAAAAAAGAATAATCAAATCATTTGAATAAAATTAGAAATAATTCATACTAATATAATAATAATATGATTTAATAATATAACATAGTATCATAATATAATAATATTAAAAATATTATATTAAACATCATTATAATCATAGTATCATTATCATTATATAACAATAACATTATACATTATAGGTTTTGAATTTTAAATTACTATAATACTAATATAAATAGTTATATATATAAGATTGTAGACATGTAAAATTGACTTCATACTTATCACACAACCTAAACAACATTCTCACATCATAGACATCATTATCATCAAACATCACCATATTTCATATCAGAAGCATCAAAAACCCTAATTTCCCCTATGAATTGAATAATAGAGCATTATTCAATTAATTCACTTTTCATCATTTTTGACTAATTAAATAAATTTTGTTTGTTTAATAAAGTCCTAAAACCCTATTTCTTCTACTAATTGAATAAAACGACATTATTTAATTAATTAACGTTTTCATAATTTCGACCAATTAAATAAATTACATTTATTTAATAAAGTCTTAATCTCACATTACTTCGTCCTAATTAGTTAAATAACACCAATTATTTAATTATGTCGCTAAATCACATTATTCCCCTAAGTCGATTGAATTATTAAATCATAATAATTTAATTAACTCACTTTCCCTCCAAATTTGAATAATTTGAAATAAACTATTCAAAACGTCATCAAAAATTAAATCAAACCAATACAACTTTGTTTGCAAAATTCAAACTTGATTTGCACGTTCAAACTCCAAAAAGGAATTAATTAATTATCCTCACCCACTTTCTGATTGAGCAAATTATGATTGTTGATTGAGCCATCTAATTTGCTGACTGAGCTATCTATTTCCTAACTAAGCAATCTAAATCCTGACTGATCAATCTAAATCCTAACTAACCAATCTATTCGTCAATCACACAAATTGTGCAATCTACTTTGCACAATCTATTCATGTCTAAATCCTCTCAACACCTTTCGACCGTTGATCTTGATGCAACATTATTTAATCATAATCATCTGTTTCAAATCACATTTTCTATATAACAAACCTCTTTCCTCACAAAAAAGAATCGAAGAGTCAACATCATTTGCACAATGAAGTATTGTTGACATTCACAACCACCATTGGAGCTTCAACATATTTCTTTAATCAACCAACACACAATGCATCATTCATAGAGCTTTTGCACACAAACTATGGAGGATTCATAGTGATATGAGCAATCCAACATCAGACGAACACACTCTAATACGAAATGGGTAACAGTTTCATTACTGAATTTAATTGCTTATGCATGTCATTTTTGTGTTCTTAAATTTTGTAATAGCTTAGTTTCATTTCGTAAGTGTAGGATTAAATCTTAGATTAGTGTTCTTGATCTTAGATTAGATTCTGATTTCAATTGAATTTCTATCATTTAACATCTATGATTTTCCCCCTCACACATTCATCTGAAACCCGCACTATTGACACTAAGACCTACGCACTTACTCTTTTTCAACGCATCTGACTAATGACAGAGGGAGCACTTTCTCTTTTTAAGCGCTTTTGCTCTGACAGACCTGTGTCTGAGATCTACAAATTTTTAAATGATTTTTTTGCTAATGGATGCCTCTTTTTGAATGTGTGACAAGTGTTAATGTGTTTGTATGTAAGGTTTGAGAAATACTAACACATTTCTATAGGGAAGATGAATAGTCAAAGAACTCTAGATTTATAAACATTTTTTTTTAAGTTAGGAATGTTTTTTTTGGTGCATAAAATGAACAAAACACATTTTTTTTTAAGGTGCTCTTAAAATGAACCATTTCAAGCTTTTTTAAAGTAGGAATCATTATTTGGTGCTTAAAAATAACCTACAAATAAACACATTTGTCTTTTGGTGTTCTAAAAATGAACAATTTGGAAGCTTTCTTAAAATAGGAATCCTTATTTGGTGCTTTAAAAAGAACAACACAGATGAACACTTCATTTTTGGTGCTCTTAAAAATGAACCATTTCAAAGTTTTTCTAAATCAGGAATTGTCATTTGGTACATAAAAATAAGAACAAACATTTCAATTTGGATGCTCTAAACATGAACTCTTTCCAAGTTTTCATAATTAGGAATCTTGATTTTGGTGCATAAAAAGAACAAACACAAATGACCAAAATGATTTATTTTTGTTTATGCATGCTCGTATTTTCTTTTTTTGACCAAGTAAGATTGAAATCACTTTAGAAACACTCAAATTAGGGCTTAAGAATGGAAAAATTATTCTTTATGTCTCACATCTTTGCTATCTTAAGTGATAGATATTCAAAATACTTTATATTGGTGCAATTAAAAAGAACAAATTGATATGCTTTATTCACATATTTTGGGGATAACATTGCTCGAGGTACTTAAAAAGAATCAAATTGCTATGAATTGTTTGTTATGCATTTAGTGTTTAGCAAGCTAGATGGTTGTCTTCTCCCCTAGCACCTTTCTGCGATCTTGGGTGAGCAAAAACATCTTGAGCTTCACAGCTTTATTTTCAAAGCATCCTTTTAGAGGGCCTTCCTATTGAGAAACCTCCCACACTGAAGAAATCATAGATGACCCAAATGATAGTTTCGTTCTGGACTACTATATAAATAAATTATGGGTGTGAGGAAAGTTCATCGTCCCGCTAGGTGTTGCTAGGCTATACCAACATATTCTCCCTTGGTATCCTCATGATGCCTAAAAACTCACAAGGGTTGGCAGGTCTCTTAATTGAGCAAAATGCCACATGTATAGGGGCCCGAAAACAATATCCCAGAACATTATTAAGAGCCAAATTGTTTTAGAAGATACCCCTTTATCCAAAAACATTCTTTGAAAGTGGTGCATCAAAATTTACTTCTAAGAAGTTACTTTCCAAGTACGAGTACAGTAAAGTGCCATAATTTGCATATAAAATCATCTCTTCGGAGCATGAGGCAGGCTTACCTAAAAGAATGGTTTCTAACCACTAGGGTTCTAATTGCTTGTTTATGTTAAACTTTCCAAATACATTCAAAACAATCTCCACATCAAATTATGTGCTTGATCTAAAAAGAAAACATCCAAACAAACATTGAACATGATGGTTGAATCACAAACCCTTTGGCTTAGTGTATTATTCCAAAAGAAGCCCTATATTTGCACTCCTTGAAAGGATTTTCCTTAAAGCTTTTTGAATATTTAGGCTTCAATTTCAAGTTGCACTGGATCAAAGTAAACATTTGGAAACTATGGCTTAGGTGTCATGATTTCACAACTTAAAGCCATAGACATGAAGGTCACACAGTTCCATGCTTTTTGAGTCATTCCAGTGTTGTATCATTTCCCATACTCCAAACATAGAGAAATTAAGGAAAAACCAACTTAAACTTGCAAAAATCTAGAGAAATATTGTTCAAACATAGTTGTCACATTTTTTGGTGTAGTTGCTAAAAGTTCATTGCATTTACTCTTTGTTCCAAAAATTTCACTAATGAAATTCAATTGCATTTGACAGAAATTGCGCACTTGATGCGGAACCCATGCACTTGCTTTTATTTTCTCGCACTTGCTTTTGAGAAACCAACACACTTGCCACCAAATTGCTCGCACTTACCAAAAGAACTTGCTTTTTCCTGAGTATTCATTACATTTGATAGAAACACATAGAAGTCACACTTTCTTCTCTAAAATCCGCACAATTGACACATTTTTGGCCGCACTTGATAAATTTGACCGCTTTTGCTCAAAAACCAGTGCTATTGCTCCATCTTGCTGACAATTGGGAAAAATAAATTGAAGCTGCTTACAAGATCCTTGTTAGAATGAAACAATTGGAAAAATAGATAAGTCATATAGTCCCTCATCCATTATTTCCATCCTACTTGTTAGAAATCAAAATCAAACAAACCACTGGGATCATTCCTTCACTCAGAAATCTAAGATATCAATAGTTACTTGGGACTCACAAATAGTTCAAGTAAGCTTTTCCACAACATATCCTCTAGAAAAGTAAGTGAAATATTGACCCTAGTCCTTCAACATTTTGATTTCCAAAAAGTAGCACCATTCCAAAACAACACTAAAACCTTAGGGTCTTGAGCTTCATAGCAACCATCTCAAAACCATTACACTTTATGACCATCTGGTGACCAACTACTCTAGTTCAACAACTGAACCTTGTAGCACCAATCCTACAACCTAGTCTCACACACATAGAAGGTGAACAAACTGATATCATTAGTAGTTTAAAAACCTTCATATTTGAGAAGAATGAAACACCCAACCAGTGGAGAAACGCAACACAAATCTTAAATGAAGAGGAAGAGAAAGAAAACATATCAACTAAAAGACCCATGTTGCTACCACCTATGTGGCAATAGACATACATCCCTCATGCTTTACGACACGAGAAAAATCCTTAGATCTAGTAAGAGCAAAATCCTTAAGCGAAAATTCATACTTGGCCTTCCAAAGAACCGCCCTACAAAATTTTTTGCCAAAGGGTACATCTTGAGAAGATACCATACCCGCCAAAATACACTAGAACATTTCTATCTACACTTTGCACTACTAGGCCAAAATTTTCCATAGGATAGGAGTCACAATTTTTTTTAAAAGGCTTGGCAGTTGTTTATGACAACGTACTACAAGATTTCAACACAGGAAGAAAATGGAAGCAAGAACAACACCAGCATCCCACCAGCAAACACCACGAATGATGAAGATGGCCCATGGGGCTGTAGGATAAGTGACCTTGAAACGCCCCAAAAGAGACCCATGTACAAAGACACATTCAGTGAGGAAGAACTAAACCGTAAACAAAAAGAGGTGATAGAACAAAACAACCAGGACCCAAACAGAGTGGTTGTAAGGAGGTGGATACAGAGGAGGAAATAAAAAATGGGGAACCATTTTAACATTCCAACAACCCCAAGTTTCTCAAATTAATGGACAAGTTGTTAAGAAAAGACCCAAATTCATACTTCTTCAAGTTAGCACAGAGTGGTGCTAAACTACAAATAGATTTTAACGTGGAGGCCCTCAAGGATCCTAATATTATTCCCTTAGGGGATAACTCAGTTGTGAGACAAATAACAAAACCACAAAGATGCCAAACATGCCACCTGTGTTCTCACAAAGCAGTGAACAACCCATGGGAAACCCCATGTACAAAAAACCAACTCAAATCGAACAAGCAGTAGTGGAACAATAGTATCAAGAAGGTCCATCCCATTACATACCGCAAAACAACAATCCACCTCCCGGACAATATGTACCTCAAAACACTTTGAATGTTGACCCTTCCCAAAACACATAGTACTATCAACACGATGGACCGTAGGGTCCCCCTCCAAATCAGTACCACCAACAAGATAGACCATAGGGTCCCTCTCCAAATCAATACCACCAACAAGGTGAACCACAGGGTCCCCTTCCATATCAGTACCAACAACAAGGTGTGCCACAAGACACCCTTCTTCAGTCATCCCATCAACAAGGTAACCCGCCAACACACCATCAAGGAAACCTTCGGTATAGTCTATCCTAGCAGCAAGGTGTGTCACATGGTACCTTTCTTTAGTCATCCCATCAACAAGGTAACCCACCAACCCACCATTAAGGAAACCTTCAGTATAGTTTGTCCCAGCAAGAAGGTGTGCCACATGGTACCCTTCTTCTGTCGTCCCATCAACAAGGTAACCTACCAATGCACCATTAGGGAAACCTTTAGTATAGTTCATCCTAGTAGCAAGGTGTGCCACATGGTACCCTTCTTCAGTTGTCCCATCAATAAGATAACCCACCAACACACCATCAAGGAAACCTTCAGTATAGTCCTTCCCAGTAAAAGGTGTGCCACAAGGCACCGTTTTTCAATCATCCCATCAATAAGGTAACTCGTCAACGCACCATCAAGGAAACCTTCAACATAATTCATGTATATGCATAAAATTGGTCACGTCTAATTATTCCTGACATTTAATTAAATATTTATTATTTAATTATTTTTTCTAAAGTCTTCTACATGTAATTAAATTTAATCAATTTAATTATATTGTTCATTCATTTTATTCTCCCACCATAATTGAATAAATTTATTTTATTTAATTATTTTACACATCTACTTGATTAATTAAATAAATACATTTTATTTATTTAAATTAATTGTCATCTTTTGAATTTAATTAAATCTTTTTAATTAAATTTAAATATTTCATTTTCTTCTATTTTTAACTTTCTTCTAATTAATTAAATATTTTATTTAATTAATTTCATAGCACATGTCATTTCTTCAAATCTAATTAAATATTTTATTTAATTAAAGATCTTCTATTTTTCTTCAAATCATAATTAGATATTCCATTTAATTATGAAATCTTCTGATTTCCTCAAAATCTTAATTAAATATTTATTTAATTAAGAAAAATCAACATACACCCATAAATAAATAATTGAATTGGATAATTCATTATTTATCTTCTCAGCATCTTTCCATTATCTTCTAAAAAAGATTATTTTTAATCATCTCATCTTATCTCTTCCATGAAAATGGAAAATTCTTGCTTTATTCGCTTTCTTCTATTTTTCTCTCCAGTCTCATCCATTTCCGATCATTCGATCTGTCAGGAATTATCACAGCCGTTGACCAACTCAGCCAATCAAGATCCTCGAAAAACTCTATAAATACATGTGTGAATCCAAGCATTGGTTACACACATACACTCAGAGATATACGAACACACATACGCAATTACACTTATGCATTTTCATCTTTAGCAACAATCTTTCATCTTAGCATAGTATGCATTTTAATTTAAATCTCATTCTCTAGTAGTCCATTTCGTTGAGCTTGGCATACAGAATATGAGAACAACTTGAATCAACGAAACGCTAGAGATAGAGAGCAATAGAACGACTTCGAAGAAGCTGCCATAAACAGTTTGTTTATCTTTCTTTCAGTTTTCTTTGATTTAAGGTTTTATTGATTGTGTTTTGAATCCTTTATAATAGACATATTTTCATACACACATAAAATGGCGCCCACCATGGGGCCTATGCCCTGATTTTGATGTTTTTCTATAGAACATTTTGACAGGTTTCCACGTTTTGGAGTTCAGCTTTTGAAAAAATCAGGCGTTTTAGCGCATCTGACACTTTCTGTAGCACATCTGGGAATTTAATTTTTCTATTTTTTTAAGGAATTTCAGCGCATCTGAGGATTTTTTCAGCGCTTCCGAGGGTTAATTCAGCGCATCTAAGGGATAGAATAGCGCATATAGTCTCATTGCACTTAGCATTGAATCTGCATTTAATTAGAGTAGCACATTTAAGAATTGTTTTAGCGCATTTAAGGGTTAAAGTAGCACATTTAAGGTAGATTTCATAGCATTATCTGTGATCATTTACAAATTTAAACTTGCACTTAATTAAAGTAGCGCATCTAAGGACTGTTTTAGCGCATATAGGATTTTATGTAGCGCATGTAAGGATTGGTTTAGCGCATTTAGGATTTTTTTGTAGCGCATTTAGGGTTTGTTTCTGCACATTTGCATTCTGTTTCTACGCATTTAGGGTTTGTTTCAACGCATATACTATATGTTTCGACGCATCTGTGTTGTAACACAAAAACAGGATTCTGAGTCTAACGCATTCCGCAGATAGAATCTTTTCTGATTTAAAATTAATCAATCTAGGATAGTCACCACACTTTGATTATGCAGTTAAAATGAACCCCATGCCTGTTGTGAAGCAATATCTTCACTTAGCGTAAATCATTGTGATTTGGTGCATTAAAATGAATCTATTTACTCTACCTGATTGTGCTTGAAAGTGGTAGGTGACTATGCTCTCACCTTGTGCAAACTAGGTGATCAAAAAGCTAGACCCACTCCATCCTTGTGTAACCCTTATGCAATAATCAAAGTATCCTCTCTCCTTGCACAGTAATGCGATCCTGGGTGTAAGAGAAATGATTATTGCCTATAGAAATTGGGCCTACCTGGGGATTTCATCACATCAACGTGACTCAAACCGGTAATGGAGCTAGAGCCAAGCTACCCCCGACCGGTATACAAATGTGAATCTTAAGGGAAAACTTAATATTACAAGTGTGGATGTGTCATACAGACAAAGTAGTACTCCCATAAACCCTGTTGAGCTTAACCTCTTTAGGTTGGAGTGCCACCTAATTGGTGATTAATCTCTTTCCCCATGTATGGCCACTTGAACGGGGGTCCCAAACTAAACACCTTTGTGTAGTAAGCCAAAAACCTTCTATTTGCTAGCGTAGCACTGGTCGGTGTGAAGGCATCCACACTTTCGCAGTCTGTAGTAAAGGTGATCAATCTGCCATGGGAGTTTCATGGGGATTGGAAGCTTGGTTGGCCTGAGAAGAGAGTGCACTATAAGGGGGAGCCTGTGCAGCCAAGCTTCTGAATTCACACGCTATCGATATGCAATTGGGGAAACCCGCGTGGAATCTAGCAGATATTGTCCTAGCTTTACCATAGGATGTGCTTGCTTTATCTGTGTTTGGTTACATTCCATTTAATTCAAAGTGTTTGTTGTGTTTTCATTCACATTAATTCGGATAAAAGATCATCCAAAATGAACATGAAAAACTACAGCTGAAATCATTCAAAACAGTTTGTATCTTTTGGTCCAAAAAAATACTAATATTTCTCCCATGCTTAGAAAGTGGAAATCAACAAAATTCGTCAAGAAATCAATTTCCACTAGGATCAAGAAACCCAAGAAACAATTAGGGTACAAGAAAACATTGCAAAGAAGAAAAATTTTGTACAAAAGTCGACACGTCTTGCTTCATTACCGTGGATTTCTTCATAGATACCAAGATTTTGTTAGGGGATTCACTGATGAGTACATTGTAGATCCCTTGGATTCTTGAGCTTATTATCATATATTAGCTCTATCTCAATGACATAATCTTAATCAACCTCTTGAGTTTGATAATAGACCACAACCTTTTATTGAGTATCCATCACATCCCAGTCAAATCCTTCAGTGATTTTAAAAACCTTTCTTCGAAAACAAAGATCAAATCTTTTAAGAGTGCACTTTTCAAACAAATTTATGATTATTGATTCAACTTCCCAATAGGATTCTGACATCCTTCATTATTGGAAGCCACAATAAAAAATAAAGAAACATCTTTGATCATATCATAAGATTCCCATCTTATCAGATCAAGATATCATCACTATCGCACATATCAAAACTGTGGTTTAAGTTTAGAAGAACTTTTTAAAAAATCATATGCCTATCTCTACAAGATCTCAGTACAATAAATTGAAGGATAAAATCCAACAAGAAGGTCATACCCAAAACACTCAAGAAGAAGGTGAAAGCAGTAATCCTCTTTACAATATAAGTCATAATCCACTTTTCAACAACGACATGGATAACAGAGAAGAAAATCCATTCCACAACTACAAAGACATGAGAAAAACCCATATAGATAGTGAGGATGAACGAGATGAGGAACATCTTAGAGAGGTTGAGCAAGATCCTAAATTTCACAAAGCCATAGAAAAGATCTTGCAATGCGATAAAAAAAAATATTTCCTCTATCTAGCTGATCAAGGAGCTAAATTGCCTCATGACTTTGATACCGAGAATTTGAAGAACAAACCTGAAGAAACACCCCTATCTAATCTTGGTGCTTTAACTCAACAAATTAAGGCACTTCAAGGACAAGTTAAAGAGTTACAAGGGGGAACCATAAAAAAGAAATATACTCTTGAGGACATTTGTCCTTATCCTTTTGATCGAAGTCTCAACATGATTCCATTTCCCAAACATTGTGAAATTCCAAAATTTGATCGTTATAATGGGAAATTGGATCCAATCGATCATCTTGGAGACTTTTGAAACATGACTTTATAGTACGCTCATGAGGAAACTTACTTGATGTGTTTGTTTCCTAGGAGTCTTGGAGGTCACTCTATGGAATGGCTATCAAAAATCACACCTCCTGTCAAGACATTTGAAGAATTAATCAATCTGTTTATATCACAATATGCCTACAACATCCAACCCCAAATCACTATGATAGACCTCTACAAAGTTGCGCAAAATCCTAGTGAATCTTTTATTACTTTTCTTCAGAGATGGAGAAGAATGTTCGCTAGATATCCCCATCCTATTCCTGAAAAGGAAAAGATGGTCACCTTCATTAACAGCTTGAATTCATAAATGAGCTATCATTTGAATTTACATTGTCCTCCCTCTTTTGAGAAATTGATTGAAGACGCTATAACCATTGAAAGTGCTTTAGTCAAAAGAGGAATAATAAAACTAGACAAGGACAATCCTGGCTCGTCCAATCATCATAACAATCAGGACAAGTCTAAATTTTGGACTTGCAACAAGAATGTGGTGAATGATGGTGTTGTTGATGTGAATCATGTCTCGACTAAGCCATTCGTCCTTAGTACCCCGAGTACTCCTCGCAACAACTATAACAATGTCAACTCAGTCACAAATCAAGGAAACAACCCTCCTCCTATGAGGAACAATGTGAATCAAAATTCTACTCCCAATCAAGGAACTACCAACAATCAAGGTTACTGGGGAACCAATAACAATAGCAACTCCTTAAGGAATACCTCGAATACAAATCCACAACAATTTTCATTCTTCTCTAGTAGAACTTACACTCCACTAGATCAATCTTTGGAATCTGCATTCAAAGAGTTGATGGCTAAAAAGGTCATTACCTTGCCACCTCAACGAAACTATGAACCCAGTGTGAAGCCTCCATCATGGAACGAGGTATACTATTGTGATTATCATCAGTGCAAAGGTCATCACACAAATAACTATCAATCCTTGAAGAACACCATTCAAGACTTAATTGAAAATGGCACCATCACAATAGAAGGATATCAACAATCAAATGAAGACCACAAAGCTTTTCGCAATCCTTTGCCCAATTATCAAAAAGGTGAGTCTTCTGGAAAAAGTGTGAATCATATTGAGGATCCGATAATTAATCATATCTACATTGATGATGAACGGATCAATGTTATTAAAGTCAATGAGAAGATGGAATATAGGGAAGTCAACGCAACAACGAGGGTGCAAGCCAAAGTTGTCTTAAAAGGTGCCTCTTCAAAATCCACTGGGCCTCCACCTCAACATCAATATGACTTAGTCAACCAACTTCGGAAAACTCCTGCTCAGATTTCTATCTTAGAACTCTTGAAGATTTCCCCAACACATAAGGAAATTCTCAAAAAGGCCCTCGTTGAAACAACTGTATCCACTAATTTGGATGTGGATCAATTTCAAGTGATGGTAAGACACTTTTCCTCACCCACATGCCTCTCATTCTCTAAAAAAGATGACATTTCCATAACTCATCCCAATAATTCATCATTATACTTAGAGGTCATGGTTCACAAGTTTTGTGTCATATGAGTTATAATAGATGGAGGTATTGGTTTGAACATATGTACCATGAAGTTGGTTAAAGCTTTAGGATTTTCTGAGGACTCCGTTGATCCCAGAAGAAAGATTACTATTAAAGCCTATGATGATGAGGAAAGAGCATCCAAGGGTTTAATCACACTACCAATCAAAGTGGGACCTGTTATCAAAAATACTTTCTGTCAAGTATTAGATCGTGATCTTGCATACAACATCTTGTTGGGTCGTCCTTGGATCCACGAAATGCAAGTTGTCCCATCCACATATCATCAATGTCTTAAATTTCCTTATGATGGGCAGGAAATCACGATACCAGCCGATAAATCAAAGGTCCAAACTTGTGCAAACATCAAAGCTATCCAAGATACTTTGGTTCCTAACAATCGAGAAGCTCGTGCTAGTACTTCTCTCAAGATTGACACACAAATTAGTCAGGTAACCAATAGTTTTGACAAGAAATTGAAATTCAAGGACCATGGATTCGGGGAGTACTCTCTTTGTTTGGAAAATTTACCTACATCACCCCAATCACATGGACAACCTTCTATCACACAACATCAAATACCAGTAGCGTCAACATCAATGCAACCACCAACAGAGCCAAGCACAAAGTTTAATGGACGATTCATCAAAGAAAAATTCCCCATGGAAGATCCTGAAGATAGAGAAATTCTAAACTGGCTCTATAAAGATGAAGAAACAGTCTGTAATGTCAAATTACCAACATATATATATGGAAAAGGGTATTCATTCATGCAGAAGATGGGCTATGATAAGGGTCCTATCAGAAAAAGGAAAGGAGTAGTGGAGCCTATTCACCTTCGAGGACTTGCCGCAAAAGAGAATACCAGATTAGGTTATGATACTAATTCAAAAGAAGGAACATCCAAACAACTGCATGGCACTATCCTCACATTACAAGAAGGCTCAGATTCAAGAAAAACATGTTTGGCAACAATTCAAAATTTCATGGATAATAACTCTGACACAGATTTTACTGAATATGAATGGGACACCATTTACAATGATGAGTTTTGGAGGGACAAAGAGATTGATGTAATACACCAGTATACCCCAACTCTAATAGAAGGTGAAGGTTCAGGGACCCAAACACAAGAATCTGAACTACAAGGTGACTATGATTCTAGTGATACTGAGTCAGATTTAAATGAACAAGATTATCATGAGAACAGTACCATCATTGATCCACCTCATACCTCAGATTCTACAGTCAACTTCGTTATGACCCTAACCATAGCTGATTTCACGCAACCCAACGACCCGCTATCTTTGATTCATCATGATCTCATTGATTGGGATTCATCTGAACCTATCAATATACCTATGTTTCCAAGTGATGAATCTATCATAAAATTCCTTTCCGCAGACAACACAAATGAATGTTCCACCAACGATTCTCAGCATAGAGTCTTTGATCAGGAGAGTGTCAAGTCTCCTAACTGCAAAAATAAAAATAAATAAGGAAGATCTAAAGGTGAAAACAAGAATCTGGCAGTATTAGATCAAACAAAAGATAAAATAAAGAGTGTATCGGATGGTGAAAACCTTTTTAAGGCATCAGACGATGGGAATCTTGACACTCTCCCAAAGCACTACCATGAGTGATCGCCTATCTTGATTGAGCCTACAAATACTGTCAATCTTGAAACTTTAGACAAACCAAGGATTTTACAGTTAGATGCATCACTGAAAGAGAAAGAAATACCAGAGTTCATGGAATTTCTAAGAGCAAATCAAGTCAATTTTGCTTGGTCTTATGTGGACATGCCAGGTCTTGATCCTGATCTTATCATGCATCACTTGTCTATCAAACCTGGGGTTAAGCCTGTGAAACAAAAACTCAGAAAAAAGCACCCTCATGTTGCATTATTGGTTAAGGAGGAACTAAGAAAACTCCTTGATGTGGGCTTCATAAGATCAATCGACTACGCAGAATGGATCTCCAACATTGTTCCTGTATCCAAGCCAGGTAAGAGTATCAGAGTGTGCACAGATTTTAGAGATCTTATTAAAGCATGTCCCAAGGATGACTTCCCACTTCCAAGCATTGACACTATAGTTGATCTGACAGCTGGCCATGCCATTTATTCATTAATGGATGGTTTTTCTGGTTACAACCAAATCAAGATTGCACCTAAACACCAGGAGAAAACAACTTTCACATGTCCATGGGGAACTTACTATTGGAACGTCATGCCTTTTGGTCTAAAGAATGCTGGGGCTAATTACCAAAGGGTCATGACTACAACCTTTCATGACATGATGCACACATTCATGGAAGATTATGTACATGACATATTAGCAAAATCACACACCAGACAAGGACATCTGGAAATATTGTCCAAAATATTTGCAAGATTGGAGAAATTCAAAGTTCGCCAGAACCCTAAGAATTTTTTTTTTTGAGTCACATCTAGAAAACTCTTGGTGTACATTATTTTAGAAAAAGGAATTGAAGTAGATCCTACTAAAGTACAGGAGATTATGGAAATGCCTCCACCAAGGAATATTAGTCAGTTGAGATCATTACAGGGATGACTTCAATCTATACGAAGGTTCATTGCACAACTAGCCGATAAAAGTTTACCTTTCACAAATATACTGCATAAGAATGTTCCTTTCAAGTGGGATGACAAGTGT
The DNA here is from genome assembly GCA_007258455.2 of Sequoia sempervirens. Classification (NCBI taxonomy): domain Eukaryota; kingdom Viridiplantae; phylum Streptophyta; class Pinopsida; order Cupressales; family Cupressaceae; genus Sequoia; species Sequoia sempervirens. The sequence continues at coordinate 16,659,576 of VDFB02047397.1, read as the reverse complement.
GAACTGGCTTTTCAACAAATCAGACAGTACTTAATAACTCCACCAGTTCTAGTACCACCAAATCCAGACAAACCATTGATCTTATATATTGCCGCAACAGAGACATCTTTGGGGGCATTGCTAGCACAAGAAGACCATACAGGGAAAGAACGTGCAATTTATTACATCAACATAACACTAACAAGTCATGAGCTCAACTACACTACCATCGAGAAGGCTTGTCTAGCAGTAGTCTTTGCTTCAGAAAAATTTCAGCATTACATGTTAACTCATACAACCAATCTTGTTTCAAAGATTGATCCACTCAAGTATTTGTTAAGCAAAGCATCATTAACAGGAAGGTTAGCAAAATGGGTAATGATTCTGAGTGATTTTGACATCCATTATGTAGATCACAAGGCAATCAAAGGACAAGTTATTGCGGATCAACTAGCTGAAGCACCACTGCAAGCAGATCATCCCCTACACATTGAATTTCCTGATGCTGATATCTTTACTACAGAATCTAAACAACCATGGTCCCTATATTTTGATGGTTCTTTCACTCAACATGGATCAGGGGCAGGCATACTTTTTGTCACACCCCGAGGACACACCATTCCTCAGTCATATAGGTTGATGTTTCCATGCACCAACAACATAGCCGAATATGAAGCATTAATCACTGGACTTAAAATAGCACTGGAATGGAGGATTACAAAGTTACAAGTGTATGGTGACTCACAATTAGTCATTAATCAGATTAATGATGACTATTAGACCAAAGATAACAAATTGTTGCCATATAAAAAGATGGTAGATGATTTCAAGAAGTACTTTATGGACATCAAATTCACACAAATTCCAAGGCTTGATAACAAAGCAGTCGATGCCATGGCTACAATCGCATCGTTGTTACAACTCTCAGAAAACTAGGCTCGCTACGAATTTCTAGTGGAACAATCATTTGCACCTACTTATGACACACTTGAAAGCCAAATCATTTGCCACTTGGTGGGATCCGATTCACCTTGGTATGGCAAGATTTATGCCTACCTAAAAGATGACATTTTACCACCTGATTTATCCCGTAACCAAAAGCGAAATTTTATCCGCCAATCCTCTCGCTACACCCTTATCGCCGACACCCTTTATCGCCATGGTCTTGATGGTACTTTACTTCGATGTCTTGAATGTGATGAATCTAACAAGGCTTTACAATAATTTCATGGTGGCATTTGTGGTACTCATTCGAGTGGACTGACCTTATCCAAGAAATTGATTATAATGGATTACTATTGGCCTACAATGGAGAGAGAATCATTCACTTTTTGTGAAAACGTGCTCGAAATGCCAGATTATGGGAATCTCATTCATGCTCCTGCACAGGAATTTCAACCATTCACGCCAACCTGGCCATTCTCCCAATGGGGATTAGATCTAGTGGGCAAGATCCATCCTTCATCATCGAATGGACATAAGTTCATCATCACAGCCATAGAGTACTTTACCAAGTGGATTGAGGTGGTACCTCTTACTAAAGTTACCGACAAACAAATATCATCCTTCATACTCAACTATATTATTTGTCGGTATGGCATTCCCAACTCCATCATCACAGATAATGGATGACCTTTCAAGAATCAGGATGTTGATGAACTTTGTGAGAGATTCCATATCCAACACAGATATTCAACACCTTACTATCCATAAGGGAATGGCCAAGCAGAGGCCTCAAATAAAACAATATTGAAATTTTTTAAGAAGACTGTGAATGATGTAGGGAAAGATTGGAATGTTCAACTCAATCTCGCCTTATGGGCCTACAGAACCAGTGTCCACACACCAATAGGAGCAATGCCATTTGCTCTTGTCTATGGAGCAGAGGCTATACTCCCTCTAGAAGTTGAGATTCCCTCACTCAGAGTATCACTGAAAGGTCTCACATCAGATGATGACTACAGAGTTTCCTGACTCCAAGAACTGGAACTCCTAGATGAAAAGAGACAAATGACCATTTGAAAGCATACCAACATATGATGTCTCGTAGCTATAATCACAGAGTCAAGCTGCATACCTTTCAAGTTGGTGATCTTGTTCTGAAAGAGAACCCACGCAATCAGCAAGACAGAGAGAAGGGAAAGTTTGAACCAAATTGGTTGGGTCCGTATATGGTCATAGTAGTATATGGTTCAGGAGCATACAAGTTGTCAACGCTAGAAGGGGACCTGTTTGACAAACCCATTAACAGCATGCACCTGAAGAAGTATTATGTCTGAAACAGTCATAAAAAAAAAAATCAAAAAATGTCATGAAGAAATACAAAAAAAATCAAAAAATGTCCTAAAGAAATACAAAAAAATCTGAAAATGTCTTGAAGAAATACAACAACAAAAAAATTTAGAAAAAGTCCTAAAGAAATACAAAAATCAGAAAATGTCCTGAAGAAATACAAAAACAGTGGAAAATGTCCTGAAAAAGATGGTTACCCTGGTGAAAACCTGGCAAACAGGCATCTCGGTAGCGAAAAAAAAAAAATGTCATAGGGTGAAAACCTGGTGACGGGCAGTCTATTGACAAGAAAAATACAATAAAAACAAATAGTGAAAATCTGGCAAACATACGCTATTTGTAGCTTTCCATCTATTGGTTCATGTTTTGCACCTAGCTTCTCCACGTTCATTTCATGCATCTTTTCCATCATCATTTGGTCCATGCCAACATCATACTGCCATCAATTTCCTAGAGCGATAATGTCTTACCATGGCTTGATTATTGTACATATTCATTTCACCAAGATATGTTGATACCGGGGGCAAACGTTGACATACTGGGGGCAACTAACTTTTAGGTTTTTACCAAAACAGCTAGACAATGACATAAGATCCAATAATGTGAACAAACAATCAAATCATATGAAAAGTTATCCAATCATTGGTCCACAACACAAGTTTTCAGCATGTACCATATCATGAATCATATCTGGATGATCTATAAATCTAAATAATGTTTGGAATAACAGTACTTCATTTTGAACAATGGTTGTTTTCTTTTTGATATCATCTCTCTGGAGCACACTCGATGATATACTGCACTAGAGTTGGCGAGGAAAGAGAATGATATTGGTGCAAGAGCACCTACCTTAAAAACAAGCATATTTTGATGTTTTGCTTTTAAATCTTTTCCTTTTTGTTGTGTTGGTCTTTTAACACTTTTAGCAGGTGTAAGGGGACCTTTTTAGAGCTTAGGTATAATTTAAAATAAATTGGGAAGTCTTTTGTAGGCGTTTCCTAGGTTTTAGGCAAAAATTGGAAAACACAGTGTGTTTTCAAATGCGCATTGTTTTGTCATTTTTGAGCCCGAAACAGCAAAACCTAACGGATTTCTCATGATGTAAAGAAAGCTCTCGAGTTGTTGAGGGGGTTGGAGGCTTTTTGTATTGGCAGTTTTTGTGAAAAGAAAGAGGAAACAACGTTTTTTTTCCTTTTTTTTGATGTGAAAAATTCAGATTTTCTGTTCTTGCGTTGGAAACAACAAACAAAGGATTTATGTTGAGTATTGGTTGATTTTTTTAGTGCGTAGAGAAGCTCTTTATATCAGCCTAGTGGCATTTTAGTTAGAAAGTCCATCGTTTTTGCTATTTTTGTACATTCTCTATTTTTTTTCTTTTATTTTTGTTTTGTCTGAAAGTAGTGAAAATGGGGTCTTAGGCCACGTTTTTTTCTGTGCCAGCAACATGGGCACGTTGGGAAGGTGGCCAAGATCCTTGTCTGTAAATAGTGCAAATATGATAGACATTAGAGGTTCAATGAGCAAGCTGGAAGACTGTGTCTAGGCGAGTTTGCAGACCCGGCTAGAAAAGATAGTCAAGAGGGTAAAAGAAACCCCAACGTATCAGGGGTGTGCAACATTTTTTTCATCTAATGAAGATTTGTGAATGTAGGCAGGTCAAATAAAGTGTGGAGTGGTAAACAAAAGGCTCTTAAATTCATTTGAGGTCAGTAAAAGATAGAACAAACCAAGAAAAAGCCTTGAGAAACCCTACTTTCCACCAAGGTTGAATTGTAACCCTGTACGGGCAGAAAAGACACCAATTTCCAAAGAAGCAGTCAGAGCTTGGGAAAAGAGCCAGGAAGTCAATAAAAGACTGGCACGAGCAGTTGGGAGAGGAGAGTTTTAACTTTCTTTCTTTGAGTTAAGAGGGCTAAAAGGGTTTGAGACTTGTAACCCTGCCCAAGAACCAAGAACTCTATTTTTGGGAAAACAAAGGAGAGCTGATCTTGGTGTTTGTTGAAGCACCGGAAAAGATGACTTGAAGGCTTTCGAAAGTGCCACACACACACACCCCTACAACAAGGTTGGTAGAATGGAAAGTGGACTAGTCTTTAGAGGAATAAGGGCTAGGTGGTGAATGTGATGAAAGAGTACCAAGAAACATTTTGTAGCAGCAGATTTGAAATAATAGCAGGGTTGTCATAGTAAACCAGGGGTGCCTCAATGTCAGAGGACCTATAGGTTGTAGGGTGAATGATCTAGCACCTTAAGGAGTTCTTAAGACAAAGACTCAAGCATTGAGATAGTATTATCTCAATTCAACCCTTATTCTATCAGATTGGTATCAGAGCAGTGAAAGATTTGGGAAGCAGCAGCTTATATGTCAGAGGAAGTTGAATCAAGTGAACCGCCCAAGATGGTGACAAATGCACAGTTAGCCAAGATGGTTGAAGAGCAAGAAGAGGATAATAAATCTCTAAAGGAAAGAATAGAACAGCTTGAAGCAACACTGAACAAGGTGAAACTGGAAGACAAAGTGCCAAAAGAAGAAGAGGTTGCAGAGGAGGACAAAGTCCCTGAACCTGACCCTGTCTTGGAGGAGGATCCTTTCTTGAAGGCATTAAAAGCCCTAAGTGGAAAAGGACTTGAGGGTGTACCACTATTCCATGGAAAGATGGATCCTGATCTGGTCTTGGACTGGATAGATGGCATGGAGAATCACTTCGAATGTGATGGAGTCACAGAAGCATAGAAGGTGAAGGTTGCAAAATCAAGGTTGAGAGGATCAACATTAACTTGGTGGAAGTTTGTCCAGACTGAAAGGGAGAAACAAGGTAAGCAGCCCATATCAACCTGGAAAGGAATGGTTGCTAAAGTGAAAGAAGCCTATATGCCAGATGATTATGAAATTCAGCTCCACAAGAAGAGGCAGAGTTTAAGACAAAAAGACCAAGATGTAAACACCTACACAGAAGAGTTTCAGAAGAGATCAAATGTGGCAGAAGATGAGAGCCTAAAAGTGGCTAGATACCTCAATGGTTTGAAGTGGAATATACAGGAAGAGATGGCTTTGCTCAGCCCCAAGACAGTCCACCAATGTTATTAGCTAGCTATCAAGATTGAAGAAAGGAATAAAAGGAAGCATGATCAGTCCTCTAAGGGCAGAGGAAGAGGCAGAGATCAAAGAGGACAGCGTGGAGGTTACCAAGGAAAAGGTAATGAACAAAGAAGCCAAGGAGAATCAAAGCTTACTGAGCATGGAGGTGAAACCTCATCAAGAGGAGGATTTAATAGAGGAAGAGGACCTCAAGGGGGTTCAAACAGAGGTAGAGGAGCAGGCAGAAATAACTCCTACTTTGCCACCATGAAGTGTTATCATTGTAATCAGCTAGGTCATCCAGCTTATAGATGCCCGGAGAAAGCTTCATCTAGCAACGAGAAAAGAGTAGCTTATGCACAAGAGGACACCATGAGTGTAAAGACACCTGAGATCAGTCATATAGAATCAGAAGTAGGTGAAAATCTGATGTTCAACAGGGTTTTGATCAGACAACCGGTCAAGGAAGAACCCAAGCAAAGGAGAGCTTTGTTTAGAGCAAGGTGCAAGATATTGGGAAAGGTATGCAAGGTTATTGTAGATTCTGGTTCTATGGACAATATCATCTCTGAGGAGGCAGTAAATAAGTTAAAATTGTAGAAGGTACCTCATGCCAATCCCTACAAAGTCACATGGTTGAACAAAGGGCAAAGTGTCTTAGTGAATGAGCAGGTTACAGTGGAATTCTCGATTGGAGGCTACAAAGATAAGCTGATTTGTGATGTACTGCCCATGGACGCATGCCATCTTCTTCTTGGCAGGCCATGGCAATATGATAGAGGTGTTGTATATCATGGGAAGGAGAATACCATAGAATTCACGAAGGATGGGAAAACTTTCAAGCTACAATCATTGATTGAGGATGAGGAAGGGCAATCTAAGGTTCCAAACATTATGTTGAGTAGTGGCAAGGAGTTCATCAAGGATCTACACCAAGGGAATGAAGGGTATGTGATTATGATGCAGCCCAAAGAAGAGGAAAAGGCTGAAAGGACAGTGTTACCAGCAGCAGTCCAAGATTTGCTTGACAAATACAAGAGCATAGTGAGTGATGGAACACCATCAACGCTACCACCCAAGAGAGCAATAAGTCATCAAATTGAATTCATACCTGGAGCCTCATTGCCAAACAAAGCAGCATACAAGCTTACCCCTGAGCAAAACCAAGAGGTGGCAAGGCAAGTGGAAGAGTTGCTGAATCAAGGTCTGATTCAAAAGAGTATTAGTCCATGTGCAGTCCCAGTTGTTTTGGCAACTAAAAAAGGAGGTAAATGGAGACTTTGTACTAATTCTAGAGCAATTAATAGGATCACAATTAGGTATAGATTCCCAATACCTAGAATTGAAGATTTAATGGATTGCCCTCGAGGTGCAAAATTCTACACCAAGCTAGATCTTAAGAGCGGGTATCACCAAATTAGAATTAAGGAGGGTGATGAGTGGAAGACAGCTTTTAAGACCAATGATGGTTTGTATGAGTGGAAAGTGATGCCATTTGGCCTCTCAAATGCCCCTAGCACGTTCATGAGACTAATGAATGAGGTGCTTAAGGATTTCACAGGGATTTTTGTGGTAGTTTACTTGGATGACATACTAATTTTTAGTAAGACAGCAGAAGAACATTTGAAGCATGTAGAGATGGTACTCAAAAGGTTGCAAGAAGAACAGTTGGCAATCAACCTTGAGAAATGTGAGTTCTTCAAACAAGAGCTTGTGTATCTAGGCTTTGTGGTATCCCAAGGAACGTTGAAGATGGATCCAAGTAAGGTAGAAGCCATCCTAAATTGGCCTACACCAACCACAGCAACTGAGGTAAGAAGTTTTCATGGTTTGGCTCAGTTTTATAGGAAGTTTATAAGGAATTTTAGTGGTATATGTGCACCAGTGTTAGATACAATCAAGGGTGGTCAGAAAACAAAGTTTAAGTGGACTTTAGAAGCTGATAAAGGGTTTGAAAAGTTGAAAAAAGAAGTGGCAACACAACCTATCTTGTTATTGCCTAGTTTTGATAAATTGTTTACAGTTGAGTGTGATGCAAGTGGAGTAGCAGTAGGAGGAGTCCTTAGTCAAGAAGGAAGGCCTGTAGCCTTCTTCAGTGAAAAAATTAATGAAGCCAAGCAAAAATACTCCACCTATGATCTGGAACTTTATGCTTTAGTGCAGTCCCTTAGGAAATGGAGGCATTATTTATTGCCCAAAGAGTTTGTAGTTTTCACAGATAACCAGGCGCTCAGTTACATCAACACCCAGGAGAAGTTAAGCAATAGACACTTGAAATGGATGGAGTACATTCAATCTTTCACATTTACCATTAAGCACAAGAAGGGACAACAAAACAAAGTGGCAGATGCATTAAGCAGGAGGATGTTGACAGTCCAAGAGATACAGCTGAAAAGCATTGGATTGGAAAGTTTTAAGGATCTCTATGGTGATGATGAAGACTTTTCTGAAGCCTACAAGGTATGTTCAGACTTTGCAAATCACTTTCACAGTCAATATACTAAGTATACATTGCAAAATGGGTTGTTATTCAAGGGCAATTTGTTATGTGTCCCAAGAGGATCAATGAGGGAAAATCTGATCCAAGAGAAACACAATGGCAGTCTTAGTGGACACTTTTGAACCAATAAAACTTTAGAGCTGGTACAAAGATTTTATTACTGGCCTAAGTTAGCATGAGATGTCAGAAAGTATGTTGAACAGTGTGTTGTTTGCATGAAATCCAAAGGGGGAGCTAGCAATGCTGGGTTATATCAGCCCTTGCCTATTCCGAACAGACCATGGGAGTGTGTGAGCATGGATTTTGTGGTGGGTCTTCCCAAGACTAAAACTGGTTTTGACAGTGTTTTTGTAGTTGTGGACAGATTTAGCAAGATGAGTCACTTTATTCCTTGCAAGACTACACATGATGCAAGTTATATTGCCCATCTCTTTTTCAGGGAAGTTGTAAGAATCCATGGATTTCCATTGAGTATTTTTTCTGACAGGGATGTGAAATTCATGAGCCATTTTTGGAAAACACTATGGAGCAGATTGGGAACTAATTTTTCATTTGGATCAGCTTACCATCCTCAAACCGATGGTCAAACCGAGGTGGTTAACAGAGTGTTAGGTAACCTATTGAGGTGCTTGACAAAGGAATATGGACAGACCTGGGATATGGTGATTTCCCAAGCTGAATATGCATATAATGATAATGTGAACAGAACTACAGGGAAAAGCCCATTCAAAGTTGTGTATGGGATGCATCCAAGAGGAGTTTGTGAGCTCAGAGACCTTGGAACTATGGAGAATAGGAGTGGACATGCATAATACTTCTCTCAAACCATGAAGGAGATTCATGAGCAGGTTAAGAAGACAATTACAGCAGCAACACAAAAGTTGAAAGATAAAGTTGATGAGACAAGAAGAGATGTGCAGTTTCAAGTGGGTGATTATGTGATGGTTCACCTCAACAAATCCATATTGCAGAAGGGAATGTCCACCAAGTTGCAAATGAAGCAGGTAGGACCATGCAAGGTGATAGCTAAGTATGGAAAGAATGCATACAAGGTGGAACTTCCGTCGAATTTGGGTATATCTCCAGTCTTCAACGTTGCTGATTTGATCAGTTACAAGGGTACAGTCAATGATGAAGTTCAGAACAATCAGGAATTTTTTAAAGATATCAGTAATATACCCCTTCCAAGTCAAGATAAATCCCAGGCAGAGAAGGTCTTGGAGTCCAAGGTGAAGAAAGCAACGAGACACAAGGCATATATGGAACACCTTGTCAAGTGGAAGGGAAAACCTGAGTCTGAGGCTACCTGGGTTGAAGAAGAAGATTTCAAGAAGCAAGGAATTGATCTATCACTACTGACACCTCCAGTTCCGTGATCTTCGTGCTGAGAGGGGGAGAATGGTGCAGGAGCACCTACCTTAAAAACAAGCATATTTTGATGTTTTGCTTTTAAATCTTTTCCTTTTTGTTGTGTTGGTCTTTTAACACTTTTATCAGGTGTAAGGGGACATTTTTAGAGCTTAGGTATAATTTAAAATAAATTGGGAAGTCTTGTGTAGGCGTTTCCTAAGTTTTAGGGAAAAACTGGAAAACACAGTGTGTTTTCAAACGCACATTGTTTTGTCATTTTTGAGCCCAAAACAGCAAAACCTAACGGATTTATCATGATGTAAAGAAATCTCTTGAGTTTTTGAGAGGGTTGGAGGCTTTTTTTATTGGCATTTTTTGTGAAAAGAAAGAGGAAACAACATTTTTTTCCTTTTTTTTATGTGAAAATTTTAGATTTTCTGTTCTTGCGTTGGAAACAGCAAACAGAGGATTTATGTTGAGTATTGGTTGATTTTTTTAGTGCGTAGAGAAGCTCTTTATATCAGCCTAGTGGCATTTTAGTTAGAAATTCCATCATTTTTGTTGTTTTTGTACATTCTCTATTTTTTTTCTTTTATTTCTGTTTTGTCTGAAAATAGTGAAAATGGGGTCTTAGGGCACGTTTTTTTCTATGCTAGCAACATGGGCACGTTGGGAAGGTGGCAAAGATCCTTGTCTATAAATAGTGTAAATATGATAGACATTAGAGGTTCAATGAGCAAGCTGGAAGACTATGTCTAGGCGAGTTTGCAGACCCGGCTAGAAAAGACAGTCAAGAGGGTAAAAGAAACCCCAACGTAGCAGGGGTGCGCAACATTTTTTTCATCTAATGAAGATTTGTGAATGTAGGAAGGTCAAAGAAAGTGTGGAGTGGTAAAAAAGGCTCTTAAATTCATTTGAGGTCAGTAACAGACAGAACAAACCAAGAAAAATCCTTGAGAAACCCTACTTTCCACCAAGGTTGAATTGTAACCCTGTACGGGTAGAAAAGACACCAATTTCCAAAGAAGCAGTCAGAGCTTGGGAAAAGAGCCAAGAATTCAATAAAATACTGGCACGAGCAGTTGGGAGAGGAGAGTTTTAACTTTCTTTCTTTGAGTTAAGAGGGCTAAAAGGGTTTGAGACTTGTAACCCTGCCCAAGAACCAAGAACTCTATTTTTGGGAAAACAAAGGAGAGCTGAGCTTGGTGTTTGTTGAAGCACCAGAAAAGATGACTTGAAGGCTTTGGAAAGTACCACACACACACACCCCTGCAACAAGGTTGGTAGAATGGAAAGTGGACTAGTCTTTAGAGGAATAAGGGCTAGGTGGTGAATGTGATGAAAGAGTACCAAGAAACGTTTTGTAGCAGCAGATTTGAAATGATAGCAGGGTTGTCATAGTGAACCGAGGGTGCCTCAATGTCAGAGGACCTATAGGTTGTAGGGTGAATGATCTAGCACCTTAAGGAGTTCTTAAGACAAAGACTGAAGCATTGAGATAGTATTATCTCAATTCAACCCTTGTTCTATCAGATATTTCTTTGTCTGTTGTCTTGAGGTTAACTATCCATCTGTTGCAAATATGTCGTGAGACATAATTTCCAAAGTTTATCATTGATGACAGTCCCAAATTTGGATCAGAATGTGGTTAGTCTTTGTCTATTCATGCAAGAAATGCTCAGATCATCTCGGTTCAATTATACCTTGATGCTTGTGTTCGCTTGTTATATCAAAAATCATGAAAGTGGTACTCAGGTCATCATTGGTGCTAATTTAGCCTCTGATGCTTGTACATACTTCCAACATTTTAAAACGCTCTATGATGATTCAAGAAAGCTAACAAAAGGCTCAACAAATGGTTCGTTTCATTTAGTTGCATTTCATTTTCGATCAATGTATATATCCGCATACAAGATTTGCATCAGAGATTTTGAAAGGCTAAAAAAAGAATATCAATGGCTGCCATGTCTCTTTGGACTATTTGTGGAGGACATTCAGACATTTGTTTCCTCATTACCTTTCATCTTCATTACCATTTCATCTAGGTCCTATCATCTAATCATTTTCCATTCATTTGCATATCATCTAGGATCCCTTTTCATTCATTTCATTATCATTTATCATTTTATTTATTATTATTCATTTTATATCATTTCATTATCATCTTAATTTAATTGTCATATTATCACTTCGTTATCATTATCATTTCATATCATTTCATTTATCATTTCATATTATCATTTATTTCATTATCATCTAACTTTCATTTTTATTATCACTTCATATCAATTTCATTTTCATATTATCATTTCGTATCATTCAAATTCCTTACCATTTCATTATCATTTCACTATCATTATCATTTCATATCAATTTCATTTTCATATTATCATTTTGTATCATTCAAATTCATTACCATTTCATTATCATTTTCATATTATCATTTCGTATCATTCAAATTCATTACCATTTCATTATCATTTCACTATCATTATCAATTCATATCAATTTCATTTTCATATTATCATTTTGTATCATTCAAATTCATTACCATTTCATTATCATTTCATGTCAATTTCATTTTCATATTATCATTTCGTATCATTCAAATTCATTACCATTTCATTATCATTTCATATCAATTTCATTTTCATTTTCATGTCATTTCATTATCATTATCATCTCAATTTCATTTTCATCTTATCATTTCATTATCATTTATTTCATTATCATTCATTTCACTTATCACTTATCATTTCATTCTCATTCATTCCATTATCATTTCGTTTCATTTTATTATTGCATTCCATCATCATTACAAATCATTACGTTACATCGCATATCATTCATTTATCATCTCATCATACATCTCATTATTATTAATCATCGTTATTCATATCATTTATCATTTGTCACAACATATTCATATCATATCTTTACTCATCCTATCAATTTTCATATCCATTCATATTACAAATTCATGATGCATATTATAAACACAACATTCATTTTCCATCATATTATCATTATTTATTTGCATTTGAAAATCCAAAAATAAACATTCCATACATACATTTACATATCATTTGCCAAAAACAAACATTTTTCATAAAACATATCACATATCCCATAAGTCATCCACCTGCATGACATCATTAGTACACATCAATAATTTTTCATCATCATAAAAGCATCATATCAAATCATCCTGCATATCAGGTTAGTCATTAAATCATTCCAATGCATGTAAAAATACCATAACATATAGAAATAAATGCATATCACATAATCATCTCATAAAGGCACATCACATCATCAAAAAATCATCGCCACTGCATATCATCGCTCATCATAAATAATGCAAATGTCCAATGTCCAATGAAACTAAAAAGTCCAAAGAGAGCTACATGGAATATGATCAAAATCAATATACATGCTCCAAAAATGATATACATATGTGAAATACATCTACATCAGCTCGTCAATGCCCTTGATGGAGCTAGTCCGAAAGGAGGTGGTATGCCACTGGTACCTGCATCTGGATCCCGCCGAGGCCTAGTAACCCCCATGCTCTATGTGGTTGTCTACAAGCTGCTCCTGGTCCTACTGTGAGACCGTGGGAATGGCTCCTTGCGCTCAGGAGGACACAACTCCTCATATCTGACACGATAATACTCGGCCTCCCTCGCCATCTCCATGCCCTCAGCGATAGCATCTCACAAGGATGCACTCTCTACAATGCCCATGAGCCTCTGAGTGATGCCCTCGGCCTCCACTGCCCTTCATCTCAATGCATCCCTCTCTGACATCAGCTGGGCTATCTATGGGTCTGGTGCAAGCTAAGATACCTATGCCGATGCTGGAACCTGAGCCTGAGCCTATGCCTGTGTAAGTTGCGCCTATAACTGAGCTATCAAACCCTTAGCCTGACCTAGTTGACCTTGCACAGCCTACACCTAGGCCTACAGCATGTCTATTTGCGCCTGCTGTAATGAGGAGGACACCTTGATAACGGTCCATGGTCTGCCACCATATTTGGGCCTCCGTACAATCTGCACACTAGCTAGGTTGTCAAACCTCTACCTCACTACCCTCTCTGCCTCCCGTCCACCATCTCCCCCATCATCCCCATCATCTGAGCTATCATCATCCCTACCACCCTCCTCCTCATCTCTATCACCCTCCTCCTCATCCCCAACCTCTCCCTCCTCTTCTCTTCCTTCCACCGCCTGCTCTCTTTCGGCCACACCCTCCTGCCTCTCCACCCTTGGCTGGTGTACTACTGCAATTGGCCCTGGCTCATCAGGGCATGTAAATCGAGGGAAGCGATGTGTGTGGAAGTACACTAAGTACTCATCTGACATCCCTGCATCTGTAACCTCTGGCATGTACGCCCATACCTTTGGATGCAAGCTAGAATACTCTGTGTATGCCACCTAGTATGTAATACAACGTCCCCATCCAGGATCATCCTTGCGCTGCCCATAGTGAGCAACGCCCTGTGGCATCCCCTGCGTAAATCTAAATTGTCTCTGAACCCGCAAGGCCAAAAATCTCTCAATAATGAACAGGTTTCATCCTATCAAATACCGGGGTATGCAGACAAATGGCATCTCCAAATGATATGTATCTCAGGGCTCGCAATCTGTATATGGCCTCCATGTAACGACATCCACATCATCTAATACGCGCCGCCAATACTCCAACTTGCCCAGCTTGGGCTGGACAAGTGCACTTGAATATGCCTCCACATATGGCCTAGCTCTCGCACACTTTGGCCTCGTCACTATAATATGCTCCCATGCCCAGACCTGGAGCAGTATCACACCATTGGCCAAACTCGTCGACCCTCGGTACACCACCTAATGTAGATCGTAATACAAATGAGACAAAATGTAGCTCCCCAGGCATACCTCCATGGCTGAGTCACCATCCACTCTAGCATCCTACCCCAACCAACTAAAAATCCCTTCGACCAATGATCTGGTCCAAGGAAGCCTCCAATGAATGCAGCCAACATGGAAACTAAAGTTGGATATCTACTGAAATCCACCCATGACACCCAATATCCGGCTATAGACATGTCACCACAGATCCTCCTCAGCACCTCAGTCCCTCCTATCTCCTTGTGGTCATAAACCACAAGGGCACCTACCACAAGAATCCCTAGAATCATGTACATGTCCTCAAGTGTCACAGACATCTCACCAGTCGGCAAATGAAAGGTGTTATGATTAGAGTGCCACCTCTCTACCAATGTTGTCAATAGTCCTCTGTTGACTCGAATCCCTCGCGGGATAGTCAACAAAGATCCCAATCCATAGGCACCTATCCACTGTATCTTAGCAGGAGTCAGCTCTCCTACTCGATCCCAACATATCGGGAACCGCTCTCTAATCTGGAGGTTGTCGAAAACCTCCTATTTTTTTGGTCATCACATTGACAATTAATCAGACTCATGACTCATATCATGTACTCTATCTATCAAGTGAACTATATCAGTGACCCATATCAAATCAATTAGAGAATTATATCAACGAATCATATCAGTGACCCATATCATACAATCAATCATATCATGCAATCAATGCTACATTTATCTATCTGAATATCAAATCAATCTACTCTATCATTATTATACTATTTTTTTTTCTTTTCAGGAAAGAAAATTTATCAACAATCCAATCATTTTGTACTTCAATCATGAATACAAATAAGTTTAAAAAACCATCATCTACTATTTGGTTTCTATCATAGAAAGCAAATTTATCAAACATTTACTCTTTGTTTTTCATTCATGCGAAGCAAAGTTATCAAACAATCAGTCAATCACATCAATCAAATCTTACTCTTTGTTTTTCATTTCTGGGAAACAAAGTTATCAGCTATCTACTCTTTGTTTTCTATTCAGGGAAGCAAAGTTATCAGTTAATCATTAGATTTTCTATCATTTCTATCCATATCAATATGATGGAAAAATAATTTATCTATCTATTTGACCAAGGAAGCAACATACACCATCATTTTCATCACAATTGCATTATGCCAGCATTTTTTCTAGATGCGCTACTTTGCGCCTCCGATGCGCTAAATCTCAAAAGCACTACAATAAACCCCAAAAGCGCTAAAATTCATTATGCACGCTTGTGAAACCTAAAAGCGCTAAAACCCTGGATGCGCTAACATACACATCAAATGCACTATTTCATCATTTAGAAGTGCTAAAATACTATATGCACTAATATACACAACATATGCGCTACTTCATACCCTATATGCGCTAATTCACCTCTATTGCGGCCAATTCTTAGATGCGCGACTCTGTGCCCTAGATGCGCTAAAGTTTTCTAGCTGGACTTCAACCCTATAAGCGCTAGTCTACACTTCGTATGCACTAGACCACCTGGTTTTACCCTACACCTAAATGCGCTAAAGAACACCCTATATGCGCTAAGGAAAACTTCGAATGCGCTAAAATAGGCTCGCGGATGCACTAAAACATTATATTTTTTTTTCTAAATCAACGTGAAAAAATGTACAAAAATGGATCAAAATCATAGAATTTTGAATCACAAAAGGTTTAATCGACTCACCGGTGGTCCATACGCAGCTGGTCTCTAGAATCGGCGGGCCCGCTCAAATCTATGAGTGTGATATGGAATCAGCATCTCGCTATGTCACTGTCAAAGCATCAAAATCACTGTGGTAAAAGGGTGCAAATGATTTTCACTTTTACCCCTTTTGCCTTATATGGGTAATTTTAGGAGGGTTTTTGGTGGCATTAATTTTATTTTACACCAGGGGCATCTTTTCCACCAATTTTATTGGGAGCTAAATCACTGAATCCCCAGCGGAATCTCATCATCCAATCAAGTTTCGTTTATCACATTTTTGAAACTCATATCTTCATCTGTGATTTATCTCCCGAGGGGGCATCATCAGCATCGACATCAAAAACATATCAGGGGCAAAAAAAATATTTTCTTTCAAGCAATGTGTTTCACACATCACTTCAAAGAGGGGAAAAATGTATATGCATAAAATTGGTCACGTCTAATTATTCCTGACATTTAATTAAATATTTATTATTTAATTATTTTTTCTAAAGTCTTCTACATGTAATTAAATTTAATCAAATTAATTATATTGTTCATTCATTTTATTCTCCCACCATAATTGAATAAATTTATTTTATTTAATTATTTTACACATCTACTTGATTAATTAAATAAATACATTTTATTTATTTAAATTAATTGTCATCTTTTGAATTTAATTAAATCTTTTTAATTAAATTTCAATATTTCTTTTTCTTCTATTTTCAACTTTTTTCCAATTAATTAAATATTTTATTTAATTAATTTCATAACACATGTCATTTCTTCAAATCTAATTAAATATTTTATTTAATTAAAAATCTTCTATTTTTCTTCAAATCATAATTAGATATTCCATTTAATTATGAAATCTTCTGATTTCCTCAAAATCTTAATTAAATATTTATTTAATTAAGAAAAATCAACATACACCCATAAATAAATAATTGAATTGGATAATTCATTATTTATCTTCTCAGCATCTTTCCATTATCTTCTAAAAAAGATGATTTTTAATCATCTCATCTTATCTCTTCTATGAAAAAGGAAAATTCTTGCTTTATTCACTTTCTTCTATTTTTCTCTCCAGTCTCATCCATTTCTGATCGTTCGATCTGTCAAGAATTATCACAGCCGTTGACCAACTCAGCCAATCAAAATCCTCAAAAAACTCTATAAATACATGTGCGAATCCAAGCATTGGTTACACACGTACACTCAGAGATATACGAACACACATACGCAATTACGCTTATGCATTTTCATCTTTAGCAACAATCTTGCATCTTAGAATAGTATGCATTTTAATTTAAATCTCATTCTCTAGTAGTCCATTTCGTTGAGCTTGGCATACAGAATTTGAGAGCAACTTGAATCAACGAAACACTGGAGATAGAGAACAATAGAACGACTTCGAAGAAGCTACCATAAACAGTTTGTTTATCTTTCTTTCAGTTTTCTTTGATCTAAGGTTTTATTGATTATGTTTTGAATCCTTTATAATAGACATATTTTCATACACACAATTCATATCAACAACCAGGTGTGCCACAAGGCACTCCTCCCAATTCGTCCTACCAACAAGGTGTCCCGTTAGTGCATCAACAAGGTAAAACCTTCAGTATACTTCATCCCAACAAAAAGGAGCTAACCCGTCTTACACGCAACAAGGACCTAACCAGCTCTATGTCCAAAACAACTACCAAGGTTTAATACCCCCATTATATCTGACTTATGACCAAAGCAGGGTAGGACAAAAAGGTTATTACACACAAGGCTTACAAACAAATGCACTGAAAAAAGAGATGGAACTAAAACTAGAGGTTGTCACCCAACAAATATAGCAGACATGTAGGTAGGAAAACAAAAGAAGACTTATACCCTTCAAGAAATATGCCCATTCCCATTCGATCATTCCATCACTTCAGTACCTTTTCCAAAGAATTTCAAAATACCTAGGTTTGAAAACAAATATAAAGGAAGAGGATATCTAGTAGAACATGTACGAGACTTCTCAGTGTCATGTATGGAGGTACAAAAAAATTATGGTTATCTCATGAGACTCTTTCCACGTAGCCTTACAGGTCATTCTATGGAGTGGTTCACCCATCTGCAACCAGGAATTAAAACCTTCAACGAACTATCTAGCAAGTTCATAAGCCACTTTTCATTACATCGCCATCACAAGTTTGTCCACAATCAAATAGATTCAATGAGAGTCCTTTACCTCCTACCTACAGTGATCGAAACACAAAGCTAGTCGATGAAAATGGCCCATTCATGACAAGGAATTGGTAGATAATCTTCATCTCCAATGTCCTACCTAAGGTCAACTACCAACTCACTATGTTATGCCCTGTAGACTTTAAAGAAACAATAAAAAAATGGACTACATATTGAGAGAACCCTCATTGCAAGGGGAGTCCTTAAGCTGAACAACTTAAAAGATAGTCCAACGATAAACCTAAGATTTGGGAAAAGAACAAGAACATTACAAACAATGGAGTGGTGGATGCTAGAGCACTATGGAATGCACAAAACACACCTCAAAACAAACCATGGGTGGAAAAAATAAGCTATGTTCCAAATAACACACAAAACAACCAACTTACCTATCCTAAGAACAATCAGGTAGTCAACCAACAAATGAATCAAGGAGGGCAACAAAGAAAATAAAATCAACCCAAGAGGCAATTCACTGTACTAGGAGAGTCACTTGAAATAGTCATGCGTAAACTAGTACAAAAAAACCTCATCAAGGTGAATGACCACCCAAACTATGAGGAACCTAGCTTCAAGACTCCATGGTATAACAAGAAAGGAGTGTGAATTCTATAAGATCAAAAGACACACGACCAAAAATTACATGCGACACAAACACATCATCTAGGACTTGATAGAAAAAGGAGAAGTGGATGTTGAACATCGTCCCAAGAATAAGGACCTTCAAATATACACCAAATTGATCCCAAACCATGCTAAAAGGAATGAAAAAGGAAAAAAACAAGAGTACCATAATGCTAATTACATGTATGGTGCCATGGTTTTAGGAACCCTCTCACAAGCAGATGTTAATAGGGCAAATGTAGTGAAAATACGAGGTGGAGACAACTACAATGTAACTACCCGTCGAGGGAGAGTTACAATACAAGGAGCCCCACTAACAACTAAGACAACGAATGACTATAAAATTATAGACCAGTTGAAGAGGACTCTTGCCTTAATCTCAATCTTAGAGTTATTAAAATTGTCACTAGCACATAGGGAAATACTTGAGAAGGCATTGGAAGCGTTAGTCCCTAACGGCCTCAATCCAAATCAATTTCAAGCCATGGTTGGAAAAATCACAACCAACAATCATTTAGTCTTTTTTTGAAAAAGACCTTCTGCTAAAGTCATTTCACAACCAAACCCTATACATAGAGGTTGGTGTCCATAAGAGCATGGTAAAAAGAGTGTTGATAGATAATGGTGTCAATCTAAACATCTATACCTTGAAATTCATCCAATAGTTGGGATATTTTGATGACGTGATGGATAAAGCAAGGAGTATCACCATTAGGGCCTATGATGACCTTGAAAGGAATTCAAAAGGAATGGTCAGGTTGCTAGTGTAGATAGAACCAACCACCATGGAATCCACTTGTCAAGTGCTTGACCTTGAATTTCCATACAACCTACTCCTCAGACGCCCTTAGATTCACACATTACAAGTAGTCCCTTTCACTTTCCACCAATGCCTAAAGTTTCCTTATGAAGGAAAAGAAGTGACTTTATATGTTGATCTTGAGCCATTCCATTTTTATGAAAAGTTGGAAGAAAATTATAATAAGATTCAACGCATACTTAGCAACAACATAGCCTTCCACTTGTTCTCATATGTTGACCTTTCCATGCTTCCATCGATCTCAATCAAGACCACATCAAATGAGTAGCTAAAAATGGAAACCAAGGTACAGGTACTTGACAAGGGTAATGGGAATTACCACTTTAACCAAGCATTTTATATTGGTATGCTCTAACTAACACATAGAATCTATGGAGGTCCAAAAGAAATCAAGCCTTCTAAGACAATGCAAATGATAGCCAAACCCACGATCTTCACCAAGTGGGGAAACATGAAAAATGAAGAGATATTCAAACAGAACTTTTCATCCATGATTTACAAAGAGGACCAAGAAGAGCTAGAACAACAACAAACCCTTCTATTAGACCCTAGCAGTAAAGGCTACCAGCTAGTTAAACAAATGGGATACAGTGGAGCGGGTGGCCTCAGGCTACACGAGCAAGGTAGGTGGGAGCTTATCATAGTTGAACAGATAAAGGAAAATATGGGACCAGGTTATGAGCCAAAAGAAATGGTTACTCCAAAAACTAGATGAACCTCTTGTAAGAAACAAGAAACTTCTAGTAGTGTTAAGGCACTAGATATCTACCATATCATAGAAAACGATTTACCCGTCGAAGACTTATTCAACAACTTTAGCATTGATAGGTTCCCTCTCCAGTTTATCAAAATGATTCCCAATATCTAATTATCAGTTTGGAACAGACTCTAACGAAAATGAATGGGACTTCCCTTCATTTATCACTGGGTATAGTTCCCCAACTTCTAGTAATGATGAACTATACACCCAGTGGGAAAAAGATACCATAGCTATACTTACCATTTCACCAACCTCCGTAAGCTTTGCGGACAAAGACGATAACCTCCCACTTTGTTACCCGCAACTGATAGATTGGGACCAAGAAACCTATTCTAGATCAATACCATAATGGTAAGGAAATTGTAGAGTTCATGGGACTTCGAATAGACATACCAACAAGAGATCACAAAGCAGGGGTCATCATGGAGCTCGAACAAGATGCATAATTTGGTGGAGAGATTGAACCTTCTAGTCTCAAAAATGAAAATGAAAATATGAAGATCAAAGCAAGATCCCCTAGATAGAACCATAATGTGGTTCTATTGGATCCAGAAAAGAAGAAAATAAAGTATGCATCCGAAGGTGAAAACCTCCCAAAGGCACCCGAGGATGAAGGGTTCAATCTCCCCATATCTAAGTACCAAGAAAGATCAATGCTCTTAATAGAGAAAGCGGAGTTCATAAATGTTAGCACCACAGATAATCCAAAAATAACATACCACGCGACATCACTTAATCCCAAAGAGAAAGCAAGATTCACAACATTCATCAATGATAGAAAGGTAAATTTTTCCTGGACCTATGTTGACATTCCTGGACTAGATTTGGCATTAGTGGTACATCATTTAGCTGTAGTCCCTGGAGCAAAGCTCATCAAGCAAAAACTCAAAAAAATGCATCCTCAGATAGCATTAATGGTAAAGGTAAAGCTAAAGAAACTACTAGACATGGGTTTTATTAGACCCATCAATTATCCACAATGGATATCAAAACTAGTACCTATGGAAAAGCCTATTGGGGGCATAAGGATCTACACATATTTCAGAGACATGAACAAGGCTTGTCCAAAGGATGACTTTCCATTTCCAAGTATTGACATGATCATAGATCTCACAGTGGGGCATGAGATGTTGTCCTTAATGGATGGTTTCTCTGGATATAACCAGATAAAGATCTCTTCAAACAATCAACACAAAACAACCTTTACTTGTGCTTGGGGGAACTTTTGCTGGAATGTAATGCCCTTTGGCCTAAATAATGTAGGAGCAACATATCAAAGAGAAATGACAACCATATTCCATGATATGCTACACATCATCATGGAAGATTATGTGGATGATATTCTAGCAAAGTTCGTCAAAAGGGAAGATCACTTGCCAAATCTTGCAAGGGTGTTTGATCAACTTGAACAATATAATATGAGACTCAACCCTAAGAAGTGTGTGTTCGGAGTAACATCTAGAAAACTGTTAGGATACATAGTGTCAAGAAGGTGGGATTGAAGTGGATCCTACAAAAGTAAAAGCTATACTAGAGATGCCTCCACAAAAAACACTAAAACAACTGAGAAGTCTACATGGAAACTTGGAGTCCATCAGGTGATTTATCACACAATTGGTAGACAAATTTCACCCCTTCAGTCATATTCTACATAAGGATATCACCTTCAAGTGGGATGAGAGATATGACCAAGCGTTCCAACAAGTCAAGGAGTACCTACTTACTCCTCATGTACTCATGTCGCCTATCCCAGACAAGGAAATGGTGCTTTATGTGCCTACCACACAAGCAACGCTGGGAGCTCTCCTAGCCCAACTACACAATAACAATAAAGAAAGAGCAATCTACTACATCAGTAGAACACTGGTGGGCTATGAACTGAACTACTCACCCATTGAAAGAGCATGTCTCTCAGTCATATTTGTGACACAAAAGCTGAGACGCACCGTAAACAGGAAGGTAAAGTTGATTTCAAAAGTAGACCCACTCAAGTACTTACTAGCAAAGGTAGCCTTACACATGCCAAATTGCCAAATGGGTGATGATATTGAGTGAATTTGATATAGAATATGTGGATATAAGAGCCATCAAGGGACAAATCATAATAGACTAGTTGGCCGAAGCACCCATAGATGATCACAAACCTCTCATAATGGACTTTCCATATGAGAGTATCTTGATGATAGAACACACAAGCCATTGGATTTTGTACTTTGACATGTCCCACACTTAGCATGGCTCTGGAGAAGGTGTTCTATTTCTCACACCACAGGGAGATAGCATACCCAAGGCATATAGGATCACTTTTCCATGTACAAATAATATCTCAGAATATGAAGCCTTGATCACAAGGCTCAAAATGGCTATAGAATGGAGAATAAAAGAGCTACAGGTCTTTGGAGATTCTCAACTAGTGATCAGATAGGTGAACAATGAATACCAGAGAAAAGACAACAAGTTGATGCCATATAAAATGATGGTGGAAAACTTCAAGGAATACTTTGTCACAATAACCTTTGAGCAAATTCCTCGAATCAACAATAGAGTTGTTGATGCAATGGCAACAATAGGCTCACTGCTTGATATTCCACAAAATGTTCCTAAGTATGAGTTCCTCATTGAACAACTACTCATACCTACATTTGACATCCCATAATCAAAACTAGCATGTGTTGTTGTTCGTCCTGACTCCCCATGGTACCAAGATACTTTTGACTACATCCAACATGGTATCATGCCACTTGACCTAACGACCACTTAAAATAAAACCTTCACCTGAAGAACTTCCCATACCATTGTAGTCTAGATGGTATGTTACTTTGGTTTCTTAACATAGAAGAAGCACACACAACCTTACAAGATGTGCACGAAGGTATTTGTGGGTCCCATTCTAGCATAACTAACCTAGTCCAAAAACTGCTCAGAACAAGGTATTATTGGCCCTTCATGGAGCAGGAATGCATGCAGTATTCTAGAAAGTGTCATTAGTGCCAGTAGCATAGTGATTTGGTTCATACACTAGCACAAGAATTGAGTTCCATCACAACACCATGGCCTTTCTCACAATGGGGAGGTAAGATTTCGCTTGCTTCATCTAATGGACACAAGTTCATTATCACTGCGACAAAGTATTTCACTAAATGGATATAGGAAATTCCATTAACCTATATCACCAGGAAATAAATATCAAAATTCATTTTGAATTATCTGATTTGCAAGTATGAAATTCCCCAAACGATAATAACAGACAATGTCACCCCATTCAAAAATCAAGACATCCAAGAACTTTGCTCCCAATTTTCTATGTAGCATAGATTTTCCATGCCCTATTAAACCCAAGGAAATGTTCAAGTTGAGGCATCTAACAAAAAATTCCTAAAAATATTGAAAAATATTGTCAATGATGTTGGTCGTGATTGGCATTTGTAGCTAAACTTAGCCCTATGGGCTTATTAAACCAACATCTGAACACCTACATGTGCCACACCATTTTCCTCGGTCTACAGATCAGAGGTTGTCTTACCTATTGAGGTTGAAATCTCTTCATTGTGAATCTCATTAAAAGGCATGGTTAGCAACAGAGAATATAGTGTATCCAAGCTAAATTAATTAGAGCTCTTAGATGAAAGACGTTTGAGCACGTTAAACCATTTACAGGTTTATCAAAATCGACTCAAACGAAGCCATGATAAGAAAATCAAAGATAAAAATTTTCAAATTGGTGACTTGGTCCTCAAGGAGAACCAAAAGGTACAATTGAATTAGGATGACAAAGACAAATTTGAACCCAACTGGTTAGGCCCATTTTTCATCACAACAAGCTACGACTCTAGGGCCTATCAGTTGGCTATTCTTAAAGGAGAAAGTTTACCTGAACCACTGAACAGAGGCCACCTCGATAATTTCTACACATGAAGCGTGCCAAAATACCCCAGGCAAAAGGGTAAAAATAAAAAATCAAAAGATCAAAAAGAACAAAAAAATCAAAAATCAAGAAAAATAGTAAAGAGCAATAAAATGTTCTTTGAGTGAAAACCACTTTGTGGTGCTCCTAAAATGGGTACCGTAGTGAAAACTTGGTAAACAGGCACTATGTTTGAATAGAACTCTCATCATTATCTATCGATACTATCCACAACATCCACCCATTTGTTTCATAATAAAACATGTATCCAACCATGGCTTGTTACTGATTGAGGAAAGTTGTCTTATCTCAAACTAGGGGCAACTTCCCGAAGTTGGTCGTGGATTAGATCTTTGTGCATCCTATCACAATCAAAAACAACAAAAATCAAAAACATATAGAAAACAACAAAAATCAAAAACATTTGAAAACATAAAAAATAAAACAATATTGTTGGATTATTCCTTCAGTCAAATAGTCTAAGATATCAACATTTTCTTAAACCCCACAACTAGTTCAAGTAGATTTCTTGCAACATATCTTCTAGACATAGAAGTGGAATATCAATCTAAGTTATCAATGTTGTTTATCCCAAAAATAGGTTTATGCTTTGAGTCAAATGATCAAACTACATGGCGTTTGCATGTACAAAGTAGGAAAGGCTCAACAACCCCTGAGATCCTAGGTTGGTCCCCTTAGGTTTCAATCATGCTTTATTTCAACTTAGTCAAAAAATACAAAAAAAAAAACTAGAAAATACAAAAGCCAAAAACATTGACAAACCAAAAAAGGACCAAGCGAACTATGAGCCTTTGTGTGTACAATGTAGGCAAGGCTTATCTTTGATGAACCCCTGAGGCCCTAGGTTAGTCCCCTAAAAACAACAAAAACAATGTCATAAAACTCTAAAAATCAAAAAGTCCTACCTCCATCATCACAATTTGCAATAAAATTTTCACCCATAATAAACAAATTGTTGCACTCACCCTTTGAATAAACAAACAAACAAATGAAGAAAACATCAAGAGCTAGAACTTTCAAGAAAATAATCATAAAGCTCTGACTATAAACAGACAGAAACAAAGCCAAAGTATCAACTGCCTATCTTTTTTACAATGTACCAACAACATCCTGAGATATGCCTTAACAGATTCGTTCCTACGATGGACATGATCAACACCGAATAATAGCCCCACCCCAAACAAGATATGGCAAGTGATACTGCAACTTTGTTTTATCTTTTTATAGTCTTATATTTTCAATTTATTTTATTGACTCGTTCCTAGGATATCTCGAGGATGTCCATAAGGATTTAGAGAAGAAGGAATGGCGGTAATTGAGCATCATTTTGGTTTACTATTTGTAAAATGTTCTTGTAATATAACCATGGA
Organism: Sequoia sempervirens; assembly: GCA_007258455.2. Taxonomy (NCBI): domain Eukaryota; kingdom Viridiplantae; phylum Streptophyta; class Pinopsida; order Cupressales; family Cupressaceae; genus Sequoia; species Sequoia sempervirens. The sequence goes on along the minus strand of VDFB02047397.1, from coordinate 16,634,058 downwards.
AAATACTTTCTTTTTTGAGTGTATAAGAGTTGTATTGAAACAATTCGTGAAGCAGTTGCATGTTAGGTGTTCTATAGCTCTATGTGTGGCTGGTCTAAATTTTTTTTAATGTAACCTAACTATATACTTTAAACAAAGTTTTCATATGTCTAACATGAAATAGAATACTCTTTGTCTATAGAGTCAAAGTCCATGAAATGGATACAAAGTCACCTCGGTCATTAATTTACCCTGGTGCATCATATATGTTTGCTACATCAAACATGATTGTTCAAAACTACGAAGCCTCCAAGTAAAGCAAAAGCAACATCATCAACTACTAACAACATCAAATTTCTATCCATCATCATAAATTTCTTCTAACTAACAACCATCCTACATAGCAATATCATTAGTACCATATTTGTCCTGCATCCACAATGTTGTCAAAATACATATCATGATGATAATAAAGAAATGAAAACATCATGTATCATGTATGGGGCATACATCCATCATATAAACATCATATATCAAACGATATATTGATCATCCATAATAAAAACATCATATGACAATATATGATCCATCCATCCATGTCATATGCATACATCAGAAAACATACATCATCGTACATTGTCATCCATGATCATCACATAACACATAATAACGTTGAATTGAAGAAAGTATATCTCATATATATCATCATCAAAAAAGGGGAGAATGTTAGTACATCATCATTAGTGAAACAAGTGTGATATGATAATAAAAAAATACACATATATATAAGGCCTCAACCGGATTGATGAATATATACAAAAATCATGTCTAAAATATGTCTCTAAGCAATAAACAACATGAAGATCAAGTACAAAAAGTAAACTACTCGACGAGAAGGACAAAACCTTATAGACCCGACTGTGGGCCAACATCTAGATCTGGCTATCTAATAGAATGATCACCTGCCTCACCACCACCATCGCCCACAACACTAAGCTCTTCGAATCATGGATGTTGAGCAGCCCAAGGAATAGTAGCATCATATAAGGTATGATAGTATGTGGACATCTGTAACAGTTGATCTCGCTCAACTTGTATATTGTTCCATTTTGTCCTTAGACTATCCCTATCAGCAGTAACACCCTATAACTGTGTCTCAGCCACAAGATGATGACCAATCTCTTTGTCCCACTCTGCTTTGAAATCATCTCGCTCTTGTCAAGCAGTATCTCTCTCGGCTATCATTGTGGCAAGTTGTGCCTCTAAGGCCTGTCATCGTGCTATCTCTACTGCTAATTGAGTAACTCCATCCCCATGTGGTGGAGGAGGACCTAGAACCTATCCATGCACCCGAGGAATCTAATCACCTTGCACCTGATCACCCTGCGCCCAATCTTGTTGGGCCCTATTTAGCTGCTCTGCAAAAACCTCAATGTGTTGTTGCTCTCTTTGTCGACCTGTAATACTTACTTTTCCTAATACAAGATTAACCCTAGGATGTGTGAATCCCAAAGGCCTGCATTGTGCCCACCATTGATCAAAATCAAGTGTGGTACCTAGATCTATTGAACCTAGTGGCCAACCCCATCCAACTGGGGCAAGTGCTCTGAATGCAGTAATAGTAACATCTCTATCTACCTGGTGACCCCATACGCGAACCTCTCTAGTGGTTCAACCGAACCAAGCCTCATAAGTATTAGGAAATTGGCCCAGTCTCTCTCCAAACTAATGACCTACTCTATTTGGTAAGTAACACTATAGCAAGGAGTGGGAGTGACCAATCAACCATCTGGTCTACCGATAGTAAAAAAAGCTACTTTGGATCCTCTAGCCATGCCTCATAGTCCATATAAGGTTTAAAAAAAAAACCTAGCATATCATCGAACACACAATGCTAGTATGGAAGATCCCCAAGCAAGTTATAGTGTAAGAAATCCCCATAACGATATGAGTATGGATCCTTAGCAGTACGATCCTATATCCCATCAAGTTGAGCAACTGCAATGTGCTCCCAAGCCCAAATATGCAAAAGCAAGACTTGCAAAAATGGATTTCTTGCCCCGATATACAACCTCGTACATATATCTCTGTAGAGGTGGGTGAGAAGACACGAACCACAAGCATATCTAGTCCCATGCTCAAACATACCCTCAATGCAAATACCCCATCCAATAGGGAACTGTCGACCTCTCCTATTAAGAACAACTAGTCCCAAAATCAAACCACGAGACAAGAGAAATAGGGTTTGCAATGCCAACGAACTCAAACAAATCGATCTCGGACTGTCGTACCTCCAAGTGTTTGACACCCAACACACGATGCATGGCACGATTACCCCATCAAACATGGTATGTCACGAGCTTGCCATGGATAGGAATGCGAAGAATCCTCCACACATCCTCAAGTGTGATGGTGGCCTCTCTTGTAGGTAAATGAAATAAAGATGTCCCTGAATTCCATTGCTCCACAAGCACGGTCATCATCATTGTATGAGTCTAGATGGGAGGCATGTAACACATATGACGTAGCTTGACCGCATCTAGGAAATCTCGCTCCAAAACATCGAAATAGGCAATTAGATCAAATAAATCTCGAGGTTGTCTCTCCCTTGGATGTAGTGGTTTAAGGACCACCTATAATCATTTTAACCCACGATGTTAGGGTTTCACTCTGAACACGTAAAACAACACAAAAATAACAAAAAATGACACTTAGGGTTCCAACACAAGCAAAAGCAAGCAAACACTAGAAAAAGCGTTGGTTTGAGGCAAGTGTGTTGGTTTGAGTCAAAGACATAGAAACAGTTCTAGAGTAAACAAAAGTGAAGAAATAGAGCAAGTGCTAGTTTCAAAGGCAAAGGTTTAAGTCAAATGCGCAGATCTAGAGCAAGTGTGAGCTTCCTAACCTGGCAAGTGCGAAGAAAATGATGCAAATGCGCAAAAACTCCTAAAACCTCGCTATTGACTCAAGGAACTTTGTACACAAATTACGAGAACATGACAAGACAAAAATGAGAAGTGAGAGGGTACATACCGGGCCACCAACGCTTGTGGGCCATCCAAACTCTCGAACTAGGTCCGAACGATGCAGGGCTCCCTGAATCCTAGGCATTTCTCCTCGACAACTGATAGAATGGGAAATCCAGAGACAAGAATTCGCTATAGGATCAAAGCACAAATGAGGCAATTAGAACCCTAATTACCTATATTAACCCTCAAAATCCCTGAATTTCACCTAGGAAACCCTAATTTTTACTTAGGGAACCTTCCTAAGTTCAAATTGGGACTTCCCGGGAACATTGAAACAAGCAACAAGGGACCTATAGACCTAATTTTTTGCCTTCTCCACAACTAAATTGCAATAGAAAAGTGTCATCAGCCTGACCTCAAAATTGAAATTTTTGGCTAACCTCTTAAGGGGGCAACATAGAGTCCTACCATCATTTCACTGAATGTCGGGGCACAGTGGGGCATAATTTTTTTTCAAAAAACTCGATCTAAAAAATATATATAATATTTGAAACAAAGCAACCAGTACTTTGTATCAAATAGGGGCAAAATATAGACATGTAAAATTGACTTAACAATTATCACACACCCTGAACGACATTCTCACATCATCAACATCATTATCATCAAACATCACTACATTTCACATCAAAAGCATCAAAAACCCTAATTTCCCCTATTAATTGAATAATACAACATATTTAATTAATTCAATTTTTCATTATTTTTGACTAATTAAATAAATTATGTTTGTTTAATAAAGTCCTAAAACCCTATTTTTACAATTAATTGAATAAAATGACATTATTTAATTAATTCATGTTTTCATCATTTCGACCAATTAAATAAATTACATTTATTTAATAAAATCTTAATCTCACGTTACTTCGTCCTTAATAGTTAAATAACACCAATTATTTAATTACGTTGCTAAATCACATTATTCCCCTAAGTTGATTGAATTGTTAAATCATAATAATTTAATTAACTCACTTTCCCTCCAAATTTGAATAATTTGAAATAAACTATTCAAAACATCATCAAAAATCAAATCAAACCAATGCAACTTTGTTTGCAAAATTCAAACTTGATTTGCACGTTCAAACTCCAAAAAGGAATTAATTAATTAAATTAATTAATCAATTATCCTCACCCACTTTTTGATTGATAAAATTATGATTGTTAACTGATCCATCTAATTTGCCGACTAATCCATCTATTTCCTAACTAAGCAATCTAAATCATGACTGATCAATCTAAATCTTGACTAATCAATCTAAATCCCAACTAACCAATATATTCCTCAATCATACAAATTGTGCAATCTACTTTGCACAATCTATTCATGTCTAGATCCTCTCAACACCTTTCGACCATAGATCTTGATGCAACATTGTTTAATCATTATCGTTTGTTTCAAATCACATTTTCTATATAAAAAACCTCTTTCCTCACAAAAAAGGATCAAAGAGTCAACATCATTTGCACAATGAAGTGCTTCCAACATTCACAACCACCGTTAGAGCTTCAACGCATTTCTTCGATCAACCAACACACAACACATCATTCATCAAGATTTTGTACATGAACTATGGAGGCTTTGTAGTGATACGAGCAATGTAACATTAGGCAAACACACTTCGATATGAGATGGGTAAAAATTTCATTATTGAATTCAATTGCTTATGCATGTCATTTTTCGTGTTCTTGAATTTTGTAATAGCTTAGTTTCATTTCGTAAGTGTAGGATTAGATCTTCGATTAGTGTTCTTGATCTTAAATTATATTTTGATTTCAATTGAATTTCCCTTATTTGGCATCTATGATTTTCTACCTCACACAAAGATAATTGTTTATTTTACCTCTAACAATATCTTCTAAAATTAATTGATATATTTTACTCATTAAACCTTACAATATTATTTTTATTTCTAGCTATGGTTCGACCAAAGATGAGCTTTAAAACTGAGGAACAAAGGAAATAATACCAAAGAGAGTATTGAAAATGATGGAGGGAGAAGATGATAGATGCAAAAAGTGATGAATAAGGAAGAAAAATGAATGAAGCAGATAGAGCAAGAAATGTAAGATGAAGATTACAAGCAATGACATAACAATTAGAAATTGAAAGAAGACGGGAAGAAAATACACTCACACCAAACCCAAATGAATTATTTGCCACTAATTTCAAAAAATACAAATGGCATTTCATAATCACTTAGATTCCTACCATTCACCAACAATTTGTTATATTTACAAAGAATGTTACATTGGAATCAAAGTTGTTTGCACTTTAGAAGGTATTGTTTGCACAAGTTGTAAATAAGAGAGAGGAATCAAAATAAGAAGAGGAATCAACATATTCTCAACTATAAATAATATGAATCTTGGACCCCAACCAATTGAACTAACAAACCTCACACAAGTAGAATAAATGTTGATTGCATGTGTAAGTTCGATATTGCAAGTTGCACATACAAGAGGTGGTCAATATAAATATAGAGGACACAATATAAGATTTCCACAACATATGAACACATATCAAATAAATTACTACATTGTATCAAATATTTGTCAATCATTATAGTTTGAAGAAAAGATCAACATGGCATTAGTCACCACTTCATAGTGAATAGGGAGTGTGTTTATACAACACTCTAGTACAAAACCATCCATGAAAAAAATTACTTAGATGTCACAATCGATGCAAATGCTCTTGACACCTGTAAATTCATATCAAAATATTTTTGAACAATTGAAGACTGTGCATATGAAATTTCAATCAAATACAAATGATACAGTTTATGTCATACCAATAATGGAAAATAATGGAGGTAATATCATTAAACACACTACATTGATGGTTTCTTGACCACCTAATGCAAAAAAATAAATGGAGTTGATCCATGCATGGGTGAACAACCCAAATACAAATCCAATGCCATTAATTGATTGACCAACTATTGGTGGGTCTCTAATAAATGAATATGTTACATCAGGATCGTTGGGTATGGCATTCCCAACATTATTTCCAAATGGTAAATATGATTGGTTAGAACCACAAATTGGAAAATCACATCTACATGAATATGTGAGGCACCTATGTTGTTATAAAGATAATCGATTCAGTAAACATCCAAGATTTTAATAATATGGAAAATACACTAATGAGACATCATGGACAAACATCAATTGCAATTTTTAAGAAAAGAAATATAAACGATCTTCATAAATATGTGGATAATATGCCACAACCACAACTTGATAGATTGTTGTGGTTCAAAATTTCTTTAAGGGGTACAAGATCATATTAGATAAAATGTCATGTAGAATTGATAGACATGTTTCATCAGATTGGTACACCTACCATTTTCTTTACATTGAGTGCAACTGAATTGTATTGACCAAATTTACATGCACTAATGCTAGGTACATCACCAACAACTCCAGGAGAAGCACAACTTTGGTGAAAACAAAATGTGATTGACTACCCTCATATAGTTGCACAATACATGCACTTACAACACTCTCATTTTAGAAAATAAATCCTTAAAAAGCGAATGAATGTTCAGGACTATTGGTGTAGATATGAGTGGAAAAGTAAAGGATTAACACGTGTACATGGATTTTTATGGATAAATGGAGCACCAAACATGGATACTATTGATTGATCAAATGAAGATCAATGAATTGCTATTGAAAGATACCTCAAATTGATTGTTCATGCGTGGAATTTGAGACATGATGCCCATGAACAAATTTACAGGTAAAAAATCTAATTTGTAAAACATTCACACAATTACAAATGGTTTTGAATTCCAACAAATACAACAAATTGATTGACTGTAATTTATGTCATAGGCATTCCAAAATTTCACTATGCATCCATGTCTTAAAAACACAATATAACTTGCTTAAATAGATGTTGATAAGGACTACGAGGAGATAAAAAACATAGTAGAAAGACATACAATGTGCAGAGAGGGTGCATGTCTACAAAGAAAAGAAGGATAAATGGTTTGCTAGTAATCATTTTTACATATGTGATTAAATTTACTATTAAAAAATGTACTTGTCTAATGCATTTCATTAAATATAAAGTTATGCTAATGATATGAATTATAGGTACAATGCTCCATGACCATTAAATTTGAAAGGAGCAAAATTATATGAAGATATAGACATTGATAAAAAAAATTGATCCTACTAGAAACGATGATAGACTTAACTCACACTGTAACAAGCCCAAAGTTTACCGTATTGTTTTCACCTAAGTTTTAGCCCATGTATGCGAAAAGATCAAGTTCACCAACACATAGAAATATTTTTTTTCCAATTCAATAACTGTTAGGGATCCAAATCTGCACCCTAATGCCAAGCTTTGAATAAACTCAAAAGATTTGGATGTAACATGGGACTGCTTTCAGGTTGTGGGTATCCTATTCGAAAGCAAATCTCCAATGATAAGGGTTGGCTTCCCATTTTGATGTCACCTAACTACTAATATTTGAGTTAAAGGGTAAGAATTGCATGAAAATAAACCTAATACTGAAAATACCTAAGGTGATGCACCAAAACAACTTAGACCTTTGAACAACCTATCACATTCAAATTAATATCATAAAGTTTGATTCACACAACTCACTTTCCAATGCAATCTACATAAAGGAGGTCTATAAACAGTGCTTTAAAAAGGAAAACAGGGGTTTCACGACTAACAACACTACTAAACAACACAGCTTATAACTTGTAAACATACATCTTCTGCTAAACAAATGCCTAAACATGAGACAAGTTTGCAAGGAAAGATAGATTTTCACAAGACAAACTAATCAATCATTAACAACATACATGAAAAACATGAAACGAGAAGGTAAAAATTCTCTACTTTATTAATTCAAAGTGCTTATTGCACCATAAGTCCACGTGAGTTACAATACTGCTCCATGAAAAATAGCTCCAAGAAACAAAGCTATCCTACTGCTAGAAATAAAGAACTAGCTCCAAGTCCTCAAAATGAACATACTTAAGCAAAAAACCCCCCAAAAACCCCTCACAAATGTCCATCTAGAAGGTTTTGGTCGGATGCAACAATAAGGCCAAAAAGAACCTTTTAAAATCACTCTAAAAAGTCCTCCAAACATCCCAAGGTCAAGCCAAGACCATAGTCATGCCGAAATAATTAAAAAAAAACCTCTAAAATAGCACATGTTCATCTAAAACAGTCAAATACCTCACCCCCACACTCTCTTCATGCTTGCAGTTTAATCATTTTGTCTCCTAGCTTTGACTCGTGCAATATATGTGTTTTGAAAACACAACACTCCAAAAGGCATTAAAGATAATAATCTTGATTAAATGATTCATAATACATCACTTAATCAAGTCATTTTACATTTCAAAGCACAAAATAAGGGGGCCCACCATCAATATGATTTTTATTTCATTTGCAAGTGAAAATGTTAAAGTGATTATCAAAATCACTTAAATGATATTACAATGTTTTGAAACAAAAGAAAAAGCAATAATGAAATGCAAAAATGCTTTTAAAAGCATTAATAAGGTCAATAAGGCATATGGTTATCTCACCTCTTCTTCACTCTGCATTGTAAGGCTATATGTGGTCAACACTTTGATTTGCAAGGCAACATAAAAGCTCGAAAAACTTGGCCAATATGGCCAACCTCCATATTTCTTGGAAAGCATATTCTCCAAGGAACATGATGCATGAGTCAAAAACCAAAGGTGTATACATGTAACTTGGCACACTCCATATGTTGTATTGTTTGAGGACTTAGGAGTTGGAAAAGTTTTGAAACAAGGGGAAAAGCTTAAGGCATGACATGCCTAAGTCAATAGACATAAGTTTCTGCCCCCATTGTATTAACACATGTTTTCATTTTTTAAAACATGGGAAGAAAATCCTATTGCCATCAAATAGGGTCAAACCCTAATCATCAAAAGACAAAAAAAAACAATGGAAAACACCATCATTTTGTTGTTGAACATTCTGGAAAACAAATGCTGCCGTCGTGGGGTTTGAGCAAACACAAAAAAATGGAGATTTGACACTGGTTTTGTGGTGATCTTTTTAGGAAACACCTTGAACAACAGGTAAATGCTTTTTTTTGTTGCACAAAATCTCCATTTTAACACCATTTGGAGGCCATTTTTGAGCTACAGGCCGTGGCCATGGACATATTTCTAACCATTTGTTTCATTTTGCTCTTTTTGTTGTCGTTTCACTTTGTTCACAGCCATCATGAGAAACTCATGAAGCTCAAATGGAGGCCATTAAAATTCTTTTAAGTCGAAGGAAAAAAAAACAAAAGCTCTAGTAAGCTTTTAGCAACTCCATCTTCAGATTTCGAGCAAAAGAAACCCGTATTTTGTTTCTACCTTGATGATAAAGCATGAAAAGCTTGTTTCCTTTCTGCATTTGTTAATGAAGACACTCCATTATTGTTTACCTGTTGCTTTCATGAAGAAAAAAGTTTCTTGACTGCAGCCATGGACAAAAAATAGTGTATTTTTTATATGTAGCTTTGCTTCACTTGAAAGCCCCATAACGTCTTTTCAATTTTCTTCTGTATCAGCAAATTTCTCATCAACCCAGATGGGTTTTTGATATGTAGAAAAAAAAATGGCTTGTGAGCTCGACCTCCATTTTTTAAATGGGTTTCCTCTATATTTTTGTATATCTGTTCCTTTTGCAATCTAATTGAAAAACCCTTGAGTGGGTTTCTTGTAGCATGTATATTTTTGTATTTGCAATTTTTTGCAAAAGAACCCAAGTGGGGTTTCTTAGTTTTTTGAAGAAACTCATATTCATTGTAGAAATGAAAATGGGTTTTGTGTTATACCTTCCTTTTTCTTCAATTTGTAGCAATGTTGTATTTCATTTAAAAACCCCAGGTGGGTCTTCCATATTTGTAGAAAGAAAGATCTATTTGGCCACAACCTATAATAATGCATGAAATGGGCTTTCATTTTGTCATTCTTGTTCTCTTTTCTCCATTGTTTAATGCTTTTGCATTAGCTTCTCATGATAAACCCATATGGGTCTTTTTAATTTGAAAGAAAACCTTAGATGTTGTTGAAAAATGATTCAAAGCCATTGTATAGTGTGGGTACAATTGAAAGCTCCAATTTGTAGCAAAAATGTGTTTTTTCTGTGAGCATCTGAATTGGTTTTTGTAAATACACTTCTTTTCCTGTAGAATGTCTTTGAAAATTGAAACCCCAAAGTGGGTTTGTCATTGTGAAGAACCTCCGGCATTTAACATTTCCTTTTAAGAGTACCATACTCTACCCTTTTGACGATACCTTTGCATGTTGCTAAACACTCATGGTAACCCCTTTTGATGCCTTAAAAACCTTGACAAAACACCACTATATGAAACTTTGGCACCATGATTGTCACTGTATATATCTAGCAAGGTGATTATAATGTTTGCTAAGAGGGTAATGTTCATCTTCATCCTTGAAACATTGTTCTTGACATTCATGAAAGTGGTTGCTTTCTTTTCACAAGATAATTGTCTTATCACACTGTATTTCATTGGTCATTTATGTTCATGCATCAAGATTACTGTGACTGGATACTCCCTGGTACATAAAGCTTCTTAAGCTTCAATGCATATTCTCCCTTGATGAAAGCACTATATATATGCACCAAACTTTGCATTCTCATGAAACACAATTATCATGCTTTGTTCATTGTCAAAATTGAGCTCCTCCATTTCAATCAATAAGATTATTGCCATTTGTGACAGGGTTCTTCTTTGAATCCTTTTGTCTATGCTTAGAGGAATCATTTCCAAAGGAAACCATTTGGAAACCTACAGAGCCTACAACATTAGTTAATGGCCCAGTATTGAGAGTAGAAGACACCTGTTCTTTGCCTTTCCTAATTACCATTCTGCTTTATGAATAAAAATGGTCTGCAAAAATGATTCAGTGCCATTGCATAGCATGGGTATGAGTTGGAGACCCCCCACATTTGCCATTCCTTCATGCACATTACTCAGGACTTAAATTCTTGGGACTGTCCATTAGACTTTATAAGATATTTTATTTCACAATCTTTGTTATGGGCATAGCAATTGTATCTTGATCACATCATATTAGGGTTCCAGTGTTGTCATTGACTTCTTATAATGGAATCCTCATAAACTATGATTGTCCTTTACCTTTGATTCTTGTCTTCCTACTGAGTTCTCTCCTTTCAAGAAAGCAAGGTACTTGGGAATATCTACCAAAGGATATCCTTCTTCTCCATACAATCTGTAGCATTGTATCACCAATGTCAACTGTCATAGTCAATGACAATGACCTTACTCACTGCACTTATTTTCACAAATGCACCACAACTGGCATTATCAATTCCATTTTTCCTCCAATGATAAACACTTTCTAGTCTATTCCCTTAGTACCACCCCTTATGGATTTTGGAAAAGTGGGAGAGCACCATAACATAGGTCACTAGCAGATAATGACAACCCCATACTTGTTGGACCTTGTTGTCTTGTAGCATGCATTCATGATGGTATTTAGATTCTCTCCTTGGCCTCAATACCCCTCTAGCTTTATGTTTGAACATCACTTGAAAAAGTTGCATAGGTCATAGGCTTTGCATGTTGTCCTATGCACTTCAACTTCTCCATTTCTTGACATGTGGTTGCACCAATGGCTGTATTCTGATGCAAATGGTTGCTTCACTTGGGTATGATGACATACCCCTTGCTTTCTCATGGCTTACTGATTTTTCTTGGTCAATTATTGATAGCTCCACATTGCTTTCTCCATTTCCATCAATGAATTTATTGTCAACTGCATATCAGATGTGGAGGTAATCCTTGGGTTTAAGCAACTCAAGAAAATGTAGATGAAAGTTGATCATTATGTGACACAGAACAGGGTAGTTGAAATTTTTTTCTACCCTTCCTTTCTTCTTCATCTATAATGTAATCTCTTGTGACCATTTCTTGTTTGCCTTCACTAAAGTCAAAAGACATTTGTCTTTGTTGTTGTCCTGCATGACATTAGAATACATGTTGTTGTCCCAACCTTCATGGCTTCCATAACAATGTTTGTTGTCCCACATGAATTTGCTATCTGATCTCCACAACATTTGTTTACCTTTTGATCATGTGTAATACATAAACTGTCTCCCCACTTTGATCCTAGTGGGTAGACACATGTCCCCTATGTTGGTGACCTAAAAGCTCACCGTCCTACATGATGTGTGGTTGTCCAATAGGGTCAAGGTGAGAGGGACCTGACAATACTTAGGATTGCTCTCTCATTATTTTTAAGAGATGCATAATTGAACTTGATGCATCTTTTGAATCTGATAATGAAAGTTGATCAACTGGTGTGATTCCATATTGATTTAATGCATTAATAACAAGTATATCTTTGATCAAGTTGTTCAATTTCCTATTTCTTTCAAAGCATGCTAAGCTCTACCTTCGTGGGAGCCACATTTACCCCACATGTTGTATTTAATCTAAATCAGAATAGTAACCAAACTTGTCCTAAATTTGTACATGAAGCAAACAAGTTAGAAAAATAGATGCATGTGTTTGATGACTTCGTTGTTTTCCAGAACATCCAAGGTTTGCATGCTTATTTAATGCACTTATGGATCAATTTATACATGTATAGGTAGGTGTGTATGTAAGGATTGAGATCTTTCATTGCTTAGAGCATTGCTCTAATATCATTATTTTTCTAGATGCAGGAGCTAGGAGCAATACGGAGCTGGGGAGGACACAAGCAACTTGGGGCAGTAGCAACAGGGCAAGGGGGCAACTTTACAACTAGTCATTCTCAAGCAATGACTGATCTCCATTCTTATATGCACACTGTGTTTTTACTTATTCATGTATAAATTGTTTCTTCATTTTCATTGAATAAGTAAAGTTAGTCCCTTGGCTTGTGAGGGACATGTACACTTCATGATTATCAATAAAAGATTACATTTGTATACATATGATTCTCTTTTTTCATTTGTTGTAATTGCAACATTGGAATGAAAAAAAAATGTAATATGTTTGGTGATCCCATAATAGTGGTTTACAATTTTTGGCCAAACTGGACACTAAAATTATTATTTTTAACCAAATCTTCACATTCAGGCACCTATAGCGGCTAAACCGTGAGGAATTTGAAGATGGTGCAAACTAGAGTCTCATCAAATTTTGTCTGTAGATTCTAAAAATATTTTTTTCAAAATTTTTGGAATCAAATTGCACTTCTTTTTTGATCTCCCACGAAAATTGATTTTTTTCAAAAAACAACATTTTTAAAAAGTGACGCACACCGTATAACGCATAAATTTTTTTCCATGAAGGATAAAATTCTAATTCTTTCAAATTTAGATTTGTAACTCTGATATCTAGTGCTTCCACTTGGTTAGTTTTTATTGAATATTTTTTCTTAATCAAGTTTCAAAGTCAAACTAATTACAATTCGATGACCACCATAACGCAATTTTTTGTATATGTCAAAATTTAAATTTTTTTTTGTTGGATCAAGGACTTCAATATCACTCATATTTTTCAATTTTTTTTCTTGATGTTTTCCACATTGAAGAACAAAAAAATGATGATGATGATGTTGTTTAATAAAAATTAAAAAACAAATACATAACAAAACCAAAACATATTAAAATTATATTCATTTGATAGCTTGTTATGAGGAATACCATAATCATTTGAAATAAATTTTAAATGAATTCATTTGATCCCCAAAAGCTAAATCAAAAGTGATTTTTATCAACATTTTGATAGGTGTAAAGGAGATGCATTTATAGGTATGGTTTAAAACTAGCGAGGTTCTATCCAAGGGGGTTTGATCTAAGGTGATTTGATCAAACCCTCTTCAATTGGAATCCTTAAAATGGAACTTTTTAAGGCTTAAATCATTATATTTTCTCAAAATATGTGATTTCAGCTAAAATCCATTCCTCTCAGGAATTGTAAACTTTTTTCCATACATATTAAACCTAGTAGACTTATGGTTTATCTTTTAAATGTTTAAATGAACAACACAAAAGAATAAACACTAAACCTGATTTTAGCTGAAAGCTAAAAATCAAGTAACAATAACACAAATGCATATTTGAAATAAACCCATTCCAAATTGCATTGCATGAATAAAGTAACATTACATAATCCCATGTAATGAATTCATCTTTCAAATACAATTTTATATATAGATGCATGATCATAATTACAAAACGTAGCTTACGAGAGCTAGATGGATCAAGAGTAAAATTGGTCTAGATGTCCCCTACTAGAGCATACATCCTTAAATCTTAGCTGCTGACTACATGAGGGAGAAGTGCTTTTCCTCCAACCACATACTTACTGCGGTCCCCTGCACATCTTACTAACCAATAAGATGGCCCTCCCTTCAACAAAGAGATTGGTTTGGTAACCCTCTAATATAAGCCTACCTTAGCATGGTGTTGTTTCCTACATAGCTAGTGCTGCCATATAGTGGATACCCACCTACACGCATGACACTCCCTACTAGCTATGCAATATTGGCTCACAATGAACTGACAAGTGTATGTAGTGGTAACTTACACTTACTCTAACCAAAGATTTCATATGTATATAATCAAACTCACTTTTTACGAAGTGGTGTCTCACTTTATATGAAGTGGTGTCATGTGGTCACCCACCCCCTTGCTCGATTTGGTAAATATAATGACCATAATAACTCTTGACAAGATTATTCCACATATAACATAACATGATTCCATCCCAAAAGGTAATGTACATTCAAGTGGTCTAACTGACCAATTAGGTTATTCCCAAACTTGGTTTATCCTAACCCCAGGAACAAACCTCATTGCATATACAAGTTTACATAACATCACAAACTAACAATCTCAACATAATACTTCTATATCATACCATTTCCCAACATTACCATTCATGCAAGCATACATTTGGCTTATGATATCTTGAATATTATGATAATACCCCTTGTTATAACTTTTTGACTATTACCATCAAATGCTACAAACATGAATATCAAACGAATATGATTTCTCCCATCAACGTGCCCTTTTGATTATTCTCCGTTTCTCATGGTTTTTTCCAAGTTATCCTATAAGGTTTCTATGTTTTCATGTTCATAAAAAAACATAAATCCTCTCTCAGTATGACTCATTTATTCACATGTTTACAATGAACACTAACTTCATATCTAATATGGAGGACATTTTTAACTTGAGAGGAGTTTGTGCTTATGCACCTTATAGTCTCCTCACATTACGACTTTGGGTTGTTGAGATGTAAAGTCCTCTTCTTTAAGACTAGAATAGAATACCGTGAAAAGGTATAGACTCTTGGTCAAGTATAAATATATATATATATATATATGTATGTATGTCATTAATGTGTTTTTCAACCCTATTGTTGAATATCAATATAATCATATATTCAAGTGTATACCCTAACCCTAGGAAAGAGACTATTCTCCTATGTTTAAGGAAATATGAGTAACCATTCAAGGATAAACTACCAACATGGTTTGCATAACATCATAACATATCAATGACAACATATCTAACATGCTATCATTCCCATTGTATTACTAACATCATAATTCATGCAAACATATAAGTATCATGAAATCATCTTGGTATCATATACATAACCTTCTAGATAGTTTAATATAACTACGCCATACAATCATGAAAATCGCTATAACTATTTATGTATCGTACTAATAAGACACCACAAAACTACTTATATCCAGTCTAGCTTTAAGCACAAGTTTGATTCATTATCTATGATAACAACCAATATCTTGCACAAGCATTGGCAATCAATCAACAAAAACATAAATTCAACATAAAAGGAGTAATGGATGGAATAACTAACATGCCTAGAAATTTAGCTTCCAAAGAAGAATTACACTCAACGCTCAATGTCACAAACTCCGCTTTCCGTTCCTTTCACTTTCAGCTTGACTCCAATACAAACTACTTATATTATACACTCTAATATCACAAACAAATAGCTCTTAAACACTCAATGAACTACTATTCAAATCTCACCAATTGCACTCTAAAAACATAGCTTTGCACAAGAAAACTACAACAAAATGGATACAAATGGATAACCAATGAATTCCAATGGACTACAAAAACTAATAGGCTTCCCTCTATTTATAAGAAATTTTGAGAAACTTAATGCTATAGATTAGCTCCTTCAATTGCCACCTCTGAAACTAAAACGACAAACTCAAAACCAATTTCTCCTTTTAACTAGTTGACTAAGCTTACAGATTGAAACATGACAATTGAAAGCATAAAAAACTAAACACGTATATAATCATAAACATTACTGTTCCAAACACATGATCAAGTCACCTTATTTCAACCAACTCATGGTAATTTTACCAAATCAAACATTTGTTATGATTTCCCTCTAGCTTTCTACTTCTTAGTGTGGCTCTTATCATGCCAGGTTTTTGCTCATGGCACCTAAAATGGAGGTTGCTCTTCTAAAACTAAAAAAAAAAAAAACTCTATTACTTCCCTTCCAACTCATGGCACCTAAAATGGAGGTTGCTCTTCTAAAACCAAAAAAAAAAAAAAACTCTATTACTTCCCTTCCAACTCATGGCACCTTGACTTGTTCAACTCTTCCTATTATTGTTCAAGTGTGGCACATAATATGCACAACATTATTAACTAATTAAATGTGATTCCATTGCCTCTGTGTATCACTTCAATATATGCGTGATGCTTTAGTTTTTTGATCACTTTAGCATAAGTGATATCTTTGTATCTAATGTGCATTATATTGTGTGCTATACTTCAGTTTATACATGCTTACTCCATCGCATTACTCTCGGCCCTCCCATGGCACTTTGACCTCCCTTCATGCATGGCTTTTGCTACCTTTTATTTGCTGTTCATACGTGGTATGCTATCTTAGTTTACTTTCCAAAACAAATGCATTATTATGGCTTTATTATGGTGCTGCATTTTATGTGCAGATTTAGCTTTTAAACATGTGTGAGTATATGCGCATTTTCTATGCGTAATAATCAACTTTTGCATTGTTTATGCGTAGTATTTAGTTTAAACTTTGTTTATTTACTCTCTTTATATATGCGTTGATATTTTATTATATCATTCATAATATCACTATATATATATATATAATGCTTTATCATTATAATGTATATGTATTAACATATATATTAAAATCATTCATTTGTCAATCATATATTTGTAAAATATATCGATAAGTACATATTTATATATATATCCACTCAATTTTCCATATTTATGATGTATCCACGTATAAGTACGTAGGTATTTATACCTACGCATGTTCACACATGCATACGCTCATATACACGAGTTATCATATATATACATACATACATTTAATGAATTGTACTTATCCATTAAATACACAAAGCAAAAATATATACTTAATACAAAGATTAGTCATTGCGACTCAAATCAGAGAAACAACTAAAGGAAATCAAAGATAATCACTTTAACATTCAAAACATCCCAAAAACTATGACCAAGGGTTTACTTACCAAATCCCAAACTGACTTGACTTAACTTGACTAAACTAGGTCGTGAGTGTGTGATAGGTACCTTAACGGTTGCCATACCAAGTTCCCCTACTGGGTGATACTCCCCCTCTCCTCACTGGAGGGGTTGATTCTTTCCTGCATCCAACTAAGTGCATCATAAACGTAGTTAGCCAATCACATGGAAATCTTATCCATCATATATCATTTGCATCATCAAAGCATTAAAAAGCAATAACATCATAGATATTCATGTATTTCATTCACCCATTGAACATATTAAAGTCATGATTTTGCATTTAATATCATATTTACTCATAAAGGTAAAAGTAGTATGGTAATTGAGAAACTAGGTGTAACACACACAATTGCTACATTTTACAATTGCGGAGAGAAAATATATATTGAAAACCTATTATATCAAAACATGTTGTGATTAAATATATTGTTAAGTATGTAGTCAAAGAAAATAAATGCTTGGAAACATATCAACAAATGTTAATACGTATAGCAAACATAGAAAATCTAGATGATCTAGTTGCAAAAGCTCACAAGAAGTTTTTGATTGAAACTATAATAGTAAAAGATATTGGAGCTCAAGAAACAAGTCACGTGTTATTAGAACTTCAATGGTAGAAAACAATAGAAGATTTATCAATCTAAATGTATCAATTGAGGTTTTCAAACATGTATTGTTACACATTGAAAATAATAATGAAGAACAAACAATATCTTTCATTTATGCATATAGAAATAGGCCTTCTAGTATGTAATCCATCTTGCTAATTGATGTGGACAAATCATGCATATATAATCCTAAATGAAAAGTAGATAACAAATGGAATGCCAGAAAAATAATAGATGTTGTGAGAGTTTTTCCTAGATTTCTATCTATTCCTACACATGACTCAGACAAATGGTTTGATTTTGGCTTCTCAAAATTGCTACTTTATAAACCATTTCAAGATATTCAAAGAGATAGCGGTCATAACAATGATTCAATGGTGTCAAATTGGGAAACTTCAATTATAATCAATGACATGTGGAATGAAGAATAGTGATTGACATTATTGAAGATATTACTGATTCTCAAGTGAAGACATTGAAACTATCTAAGATACTACTACAAAGCATGAATGAAAAATTATATCTAGACTTCATCATGGGAAAGCTATGCAAATTTCAGAAATAGATATGTTGGTTAGGATAAATTTTGACAAATAGACCAATTGGTCTAATGAATTTCAAAGTGAACAACATACAAATGAAGTTATCACTTTCATTACCACCATGAAAAGTAATGGTTGTCTAATTCAAGATAATATACGACACTTTATCAACTATGAAAACCTCAAAAAAATAGGAAAAAATAATTAACATTATCATTTCACACTACTAAAGAAATCAAAATGAATCTCCATTGTCAATGATAATTCAAGGTACAATAGGAACATGAAAGTCATATGCGATAGGTGTCATAACCAAAGCAGTTCAAAATGTTTCAATGTCAAATTGATCTCCCCTACTTCTACTTGCACCAACTGGAGTTGCAACATTCAATATAGGTACATCAACTATTCATTTCAAATTGAAAATTCCAACCAAATAATTAAAAGAGTTGGAAGGAACAATATTAACCAGTTTTCAAGAGAAATTAACACATATCAAATACATATTGATTGATGAAATGAGTTTTCTTGGTGAAAAATTGATTGAAAGCATAGATTCTCAACTCCGTCAAGCTTTTCCTCAAAATTCAAATCGACCTTTTGTAGGTATGAGTCTCATTCAAATTGTAATCATCGTATATGATTAATTTTAACAAATTTGCTTGAAATTTGCTACATTCCTTATTTATCAATTTTATATTTCAATATAACAATTACATATTGCTTTTAGGAATATCAATGATCTTGGTTGAAGATCTCAGACAATTACTTCATGTTAATGACAAACCACCACATGAAAAGCCAAATATGAGCTAAAATACTATGGGAAGAATTCAAAATTGGCATTACTTTAGATCACATTTTTTGACAAGATGGATTAAACAATAAAAAATAAAGATTTTGTCAGCTTCTAACAAATATTAAAGATGCAAACCCTACAATAGATGATTGGATATTGCTAATGACAAGATCTAATGCAAGACTAGATGCAACAACCAATGAAGACTTTGACAATAATGTCTATTTATTTTCAATAAATGATAGTGTTCATAGCCACAACAAAAAAATTTATTGAAAAATCCAATTGCACGAAGCATTGCAACAAAAATTGGAAGTGTCAGTGCAACAAAAGGATGTACAAATGATGAACTTGATATTAGATTATCATTAAATAAAATTGCAAGGGTTATGTTAACATCAAACCTATAGATAAAAGCATGGCTTGTCAATGAAGCTCTAGGATATGTTCAAAAAATTGTATATAAACTTGGAACAAGACCACTCCAATGAGTAACCTATGTATTGGTATAATTCGATAGTTACTCAGGAATTCCATTTGATAATCAACATCTTTCCAATGTCCCAATCACAACAGTTCAAAGGGGTAGCTCAATACAAATACCATTAAGATTGACTTGGGTATTAACAATACACAAATCACAAGAATTAACTCTTAAAAAAACCACTGTTGATGTAAGACCAATTGAAGAGCATGATTAACATTCATGACAATGTCTCATGTCAAGTCTATAAATGAACTACAAATTATGCCACTATTCACATATGAAAAATATTAAAAAATGAAGAAAAGAAAGCAAGTTGCAAACAAAAAAGTAAAAGAAAATAAGCTCAAAGCCTTAGAATATAATTGAAGTAAGAAATATACTTTTTGATTCAATACAATGTTCGCATCTATAAATCATGTTCATTCTCCTTTGTTTCATTTCTATTAAGTTATATATTTGCAAAAAAAATGTGTTTTTATCATATCCAAAATCATTTAGTAAAAAAAAAGAACGCCTCAAATTTTTTTTTTGGATGTTATTTATATAGATTATAATACAAGATAGATTTAAAATTCTAACTTTTTATGTTCTTTAAGTTAAAATTTAAATAAACACCTCCAAATATATATTTCAATGTATTTTATATTATTATAAGAGACTCCATTAATATAATATAATGATCATTAAATATATTATTACAAACAAACAAATAAATATACTAACAATAAATATAATAATGTTGAATAAATTATATTTAACTTATGTTAAATAATATAATAAAAAAAAAATACTTGAAGAAGGATATAAATATTATTTAATAAGATATATAAACTAATTATATATAAAATACTTTAATCACAACATACCCAAAATTACAAAACATAAATATATAATTTTTACTATTAAAAAAAACTCATTATATAATTTTTATCATTAAAAAAGATTTATTTTTTAAATCTCTACCGAAAAGACCATTCGTAACAACTTATCCTAGGTTGGACCCTTTGTTCCACAATCTAGACCATAACTCAATCAAACAAAAATTGAAGTCCAGTGATTCGGGTGCTCCCAATTTCCCTCTTCCCCACCATTTAAAAATGTAATTACAATTATAAGTTTGGAAGATTTGAAAACTGTGAAAATTTTTCCCGCCTGCAGAGACCAGCAGCACACAACCAGATCCGAAAGCTGAAGGAAACCTGTAGCTATAGTCTGGAAATCGTTCGCACATACCAAAAGTTTCAATGGAAGCAGACGCCATTATTTCCAAAGCGGAAGGCTCCAACGTGGCCGGTCTCTACAGAGAACTGAGAAGCTTTCTTGAGCCTCTTAATGGACTGTCAGGTTTTGAAGGCAAAGAAAACGCAGTTAATTCTACGGTACAAATTCACGGGCTTGCCAAGCGTTATGTACCATTTTTGGGCCGTTTGTTGAAGGTTTCTTGCAACAATTTAATCAAGGGAATCGCATCTTCAGAAACGGAGCAGAAAAGAGCCGATGAATTGTTTCGAAGCGTAAAATTAGCTCTAGATTGTTTCGATGCCCTACGGCCGTGTCTTGTAGGGAATCCCCACGAAATAGAAGTTCAGAGGTATTGGATGGTAAGGCGTTTGATGGCCTGGAAGCGGTTTACTGAAGCAAGGGAGGAATGCTGGGTTACACTCCACAGTTTGAAGGTAAATGTCTTATGTCCGGAGGAAAAAGGGAAAAAGAAGGTCGTGGCTTCTACTAGAAAAGGCTCAATGAAGAAGAAGGAAGTTACAGCTTCTTCCACGATTAAAAAGGATGTTGGGGCATCTGTGAGGAAAACGGAGGAGAAAGAAAATGAAAACGAAGGGGTCAATTTGTACGGCGAGCTGGCAGAGGCTGCAGATACAGGGCTCGTGGGGTTAGTGGTTGGTCTGGTTACGGATTTGATCATTTGCACCGGGGAAAGCAAGCGTAAGGAGGCCGATGAATATCGTAAGGTTTTGGTGCTCATTGATCAGCTTGTCCCGTGGCAGAGGTAAAATGGTGCTTTCAGTTTTGATTTTTCCATTTGGGGTTTGAGATAGAACGAAATAAATTGATTGTGATAAACTCAGTTTTTTGGGTCTGTCTTATGGGTGCTTGTTATGTTGTATAATATTGTTAATAGCTGCTCTAGTTCCACTTTATTGCCATGCTAATGATGGTTATTCCTAGTACACTGTGCTTGACCCGTGGAGGCTAGTTTGGCTGGGAATCAGCTGCTTTGTTTCTCTCTCGTTGCTGCTACTGGAGCACACATGTTGAAGGTTCCAACAATCTCAGAAATATGTTCCACCAGTGATTTGTGTCACCAATTCTCTAGCATTTTCCCTTGAAAATTCATCTAAGTGGCTTGCATTTGGGAATTTGCTTACACCACAAAAAATAGTTAACTCCACTCACCCTTGCACAATTTATCCCATATCATATTCCAAAAAAATTGGCACCATTGTTAATAGATTTCCCCTTTTCTTGGGCATAAAATGCTGGGCTGCCACTTGATCTCTACATTTGCCTCCACACTCAGAGCCCTTGGATTTCAGAGCGGAGTGTGATTTGTGTCTAGTTTGAATGAGCCCTGTATAGGGTTTTCCTATTCCATGTAACCATTAACTTTTTTCAATCAGCCATGTCATTGGTGATGCTTTATTGGAAAGTCATGGAGATTGCTTTTGCCTTGTAAAATGAGATATTATAAAGTTTAGTGCTTTTTTTTGACTTAATATTTGTGGCTGTAGGGTTTCAGACAAGAATACTCTTGAAAAACATCGGGCCATGCTATTCAAAGGACTGTATAAATGTGTTCTATTCATAGCATCTGAGCCTAGTCACTTTGATCCCAAGTTGACAAGGACATTTGTTTTGCTAGCACTTGACAATTGTTCTCGTTCTTCAGTGAAGGATCAGTTTCTAAAGGTGGGTGTAATTATGTTGGTAAGACATTTGATTTGTTCTTTAAAGATTTATGGTTTATTTGATGAGGTTTTGTGGATGCTATATATTATGGTTTTGACAATGGGAGAATGCAGGTCACTTGTGGAATTTGTGACCAACTTGTCTCTGGAGGGCCTGATCACTCTTCCTTAGTTGTTGAGATATGCAAATTGGCTTTGAGTACTGTTTTCAAGGGTCCACAGGTATCATTGCATTTGTTGAACCTAGCAATCTATTTGTTATGGATGGGTATTATGTGCATTCAATTTCCATGCAAGGTCATTAGATTTTTTGTATAACTTGTTTCCAAACTAAGGCCTCGAGTTTCTTCTGTCTTTTCTGTAGATGTTTTGTGTTTGGATGTACATATGAAGCTAAGATTTCTTATTGTTGCATTCTGTTTCTAGGATTGCTTGTACAGGAATATTAATAAGTGACAATTGCTTTGAATGGATACTATAATTTTTATCCTGTTTTATGCCTTCAAACAGGGAAACCTTGAATTTAGAAGTAATTGCTTTATAGTAATCAAACAACAGTTTTTGTAGATTTTTGAGTTGTCTTATACTAGGGAATAAACATAAGTGTTCTTTCCTTAAGTTAATTACGTTAAATTACATCCAACAGTGATCTAGCAATTCAGAAAAAATAACATTCATTGAAGGCTAGATGTGAGTGTATTAGGACAAATATAAAAAAAAATATTTTTCATTTAAACAAATGGGAGCCATATGCACTCTTTACGAATGCAAGTGTTTGCATGCTCATGTGCACGTGTTTGTGTGCATTTTTCTTGTGTTAGAAGGGTTGATGTTGGGGAAATGAAGGATGTAGGAACCATGGTTCAAAAACTTGGACTTGACAAAAGCTTGGGAGGCTTAAAATTTGACTCCAACTTGGGACTTTGCGAAAATTCAGCAAAAACTTGGCAAAATTTAGAAACATTAAAAGAACATAAATTTGCAAAATAGTCTTAAAAAATATACACAAATTTGAATTTAGAGAACTTGTAAGTAGTTTTTCGTTTATATATATATATATATATATATAAACAAATTCAATACATATCAGTGTCATATGATATTCTTAAATTAACCACTTGTGTAACCTCAGGAGCCACTGCATCGCAGAGCTGCACATCTTGGCCAGTGATCCATGCAAGGGGAAATTTGAGGCAACTGATGCCTCCTTTCATGCCTCACCCACAATAATTGGACACCAGTATTCCTATCTCTCTGCTTGGCACACAATGCTTCCAAGTGGGGTCCCTAGCCTTGCCACCACACTTCTGTTGTTTATCAATGTCATTTGTCTATCAGAAAATTGAAATTTAAAGCCTAGCAAAAAGGAAAAAACTGAAATTTTAAACATTGTACAAAGCAAACAATAGTGGCTAGCTTTCACAGAATGAACTTGAAATGATCAGACCTAGAATATAAAGAAAAAAACGAAAAACAGAAAATAAAAAAGTTCAAAAAGTTACATTATTACATACCTGTCAAATGCATTTGATAAGTTCGCCAAATCAGTCCATAGTCATTCAGATTGGTCAAAATCACCTGAAAATGGACACAATTGGATCAAAGTATTGTTAGGTCAAAAACACAAAGGAGAAAATGTAAAAATGAGGTGTTTTTAGGGGTTTTCTGCTTGTGATTGTCATAATGTGCAGGTTGGTGAGTTTACTTGTTGGATTTGCCAAATTTGGTGAGTTTTCTGGCAAGGGAATTGCTGGAAACTTGCCTGCAAGTTGCTGGACACATTCTGCTCATAAATTAGTGAGTAAATTGCCAAGTTTTTCATCTATGGTAGGGACTAGGGACTATAAATCTAGCATGTGTAAATTTTCTTAGACAGAGCCCAAAATATTAGAGTGTTAATTGCAAATCACCTTTAAATGTGTGCACCTTAACATCATAGGATACAAATGCCAAGTCCAGAAACATGTAGGCCTAACACAGAATGCTATTGGTGCAAGTTAATTCCTTCGGAAAACACAGTTATTGCCAATGGCACGTGAGAAGTTCCTGTTGGTCAAAGGTAATTTGTGATGGGAATGGTCTACAAGCATTTACAAGTCAATTTTAGATAAACTTAATGCTAATTCAAACATAAAATTGTTATTGTTGGTGAATGCCTATGAACAATTAATAGCCTTTAGAATCTTAGATCATAGCTCTGTCTCTCTTCTTGTATATAGATAGATAGAAGACTTTTTGGCAATTATGAAATTAATAGTTTAAATTTAAGTTTTGGCTATATATATTATTACAAAATATGTTGGAATGATATTATCTGTTGTCTTGTGTGAGTGATGACCTGTCTGGTTCAGCCCATACCCTACTGGTTTCATTCACAAACCAGTGTTTAAGTGATATCTGCTGTTTTTAGGTTAAACACAAGTAGATACTTCTTCTTTTGCTGTTTAAAGCCTTAAAGATCTACATATGTAGCTCCAAAATTCAGTCTTATACATTTGCTGTTCTATACTTGGCGATTCTACATTACACTGTCACACACTATTATAATTTTGCAGATGTATGAATCCTAGACACATTGAGTTTGCAACATGCCAGAGAGGAGAATGGAATTTACAAATTGTGGATTCAGTTTTGTATATTGTGAAGATTCCTAATGTACAACATATGCCATTTTACAGAATCTTGTAGGGTGACAAATATGAGACCCATGCTTTCAGAACCAATGGTAAATGCTAACTGTATAGTTACTATTGATGGTAAGACTTTACTGGGATTCTGAGGAGAGACTGTTTGGTTTCTGAAAGACTTGTTTTTATTTCATGAAGCTTTTTGTTATGTAGATCATGCCTTTGGTTGATTGTTATGTTTATTTTGATCTTAGTGACCATGTAATGATACTTTTCTCTGAGTATATAATTGGATAGGTATAATATATCAGAGTCAGTTTTATATGGCAGTGGATCTATTAGTGTTATTATCTAAGTTCAAACATTATAAAGTATATCCATAATTTAGATACAAATGCAAAATAATGCTTATTTATCAATAGTCACTAACTTAAGCATATTAAAATCCTCATCATTAATATATACAATTACATTGAAGAATATGAATATTATCAAAAGCAAATGAATAACATATTTTGAGAAATCAATTAATTCAACTCTATCTCATCTATTTATAATAAATATTTTTTAATAATAAGAAGTTCAGTACTTATCTGAATCACAACACTTGGAAATGTTACTCTCACTTAGGAGGATTTTAGTGGTCTTGGCCCTCATAGCTTTGACACACTCTAGAAAATTTGTGTAAAAACACATGTGCCTACTCACACCAAAACCTTGTCCAGGACAATCTTGGGGCACTTTGTACCCCAAGTTGGACACACTTGTGTGCCCTCTTCTTTAATGCCCATAGCCCACCAAACCACCTTCTTCTTTGAGTGATCTCCATGCCCCTTTCCAAGTCTCACATAAATGTTTTATATAAGCCTTAAGGGGTTGTTTTCAAATGATCACACCCTTTCATATTGGTTGTCTTTAATAATTATTTTAATAAATACATTTATTCCTCCCTTTTTAAAAAGGGTTTTTATAAATATTCTTTATTAATCTCCATTTTAACAAATGGATCATATTAGCTTTTATATTTCTGTCTCTTTTTAATGCTAAAGGATTTTTTTCATAACTTTCTTTTCACTTGGGGGAAAAAGTTCCATAATATTTCTCCCCTTGTAATTTAGTTGTTGTCCTTAGTAGCGTAAGATGCATTTGCATCATGATTGAAAAACACATAATTAATAATTAAAGATACTGACATTGAATATATTTGTTCTTCATAATGTTTCTATTTTATTTTTTTAAAATCCATCTACATTCTGCTCTTCTTTTAATCCATAGATCTTTTTTTCTTAATTTCATTTTAAATTCATAAGTAATTTCAATAGAATCACTTTGTCAATCAAAATTATGATGAGAACTATATATACATATATA
This sequence comes from Sequoia sempervirens, assembly GCA_007258455.2. NCBI lineage: Eukaryota > Viridiplantae > Streptophyta > Pinopsida > Cupressales > Cupressaceae > Sequoia > Sequoia sempervirens. Next base: position 16,607,111 of record VDFB02047397.1, on the reverse strand, counting down.
TTTATCTTATGAAATATATCATGAATTTAAAATTGAGGAACTAATGCTATTCTATATATTTAATCTCATATCTTTCAACTTTATTGGTTTGTTCTCATGTGACCCATTTTTTTTTTTAAATAAATGTTTTAATCATTTACATGTAACTTTAATATAAAATTTACAAAGTATTATCATTTGTTCGCATAACACTTATCAATTGAATGGCATACATATTGCATACTATGTAGTCACTCATTGTCGAATACCATATAAACTATATACTCAAAACATATACAAAGACTATAATCATGCATTCTAGACTACATGAGTATCCTCTCTGCCTACATCAAATACAACTGATGGAAACAAGTATACAATTACCCTTAAAAGAGTTCATATTATTTCACATAGTCTCTAAAATAAAGTTTTGGGGCAAGTCTAAATCCATGAAGGATTCAGATGTATATTGGTTTATTGCTATCAACATGGTGTTTATAATATCCAACCTAGTCACATAATTTCAACAATGATATATCATTCTAAGGATCTATCTTTACTGCATTTGATCAATGCTATAAATGTTTATTGTACTTTGTTATTGGGATGATCAAGTCCAAAAACAAAGTAGAAAAGAACAAAGATGGTACAAAGAACCTCACAAGCATCTTAATCACAAAAGAATAGAAATGAAAAAATACCACCCTGAAAACACTTCATAGAGAAATATAAGATAAATCTTTCATTCTTTGAGTAATTGGGTTAATGAATTTTGATATAACTTAGAGATACAAATTAGTTTTGTTTTTGGTTCTCTTGTCTTTATTAGGTATATAACTGATTTATGTTAATATAATTCTTGTTGAACTTCTATATTATTGAAAACTTGTCATTTTCATTTTGGAGGTTCTCCCTCCCCCTTGTAAAAATTGGACATGTCTTCATGTTTGAAGCTAAGATAATTTATTTGGTTTCGTAAAAATATTATTTCAATACAACCAACTTAGTTAAACATCACATTTTCTAAAGATTAAGACGTAAAAACGATCATGGGAATTGTGGATTATGAGCCCACAATGTAATGTACATTAGATGAATCAATGCGTTAGTTTTAACTAGACATTGCAAGCATAGTAAATCACAGTTTTAAAATAGGGACAAAACAAAATGAAAATTAGTATGGATAGACAAACCTCACCATCACAAATACTATTCAAAAGCAATATCCTTGTATAAGAGGGTAACTTTGATTGGTCCTAATCCTATTTTAGTAACTCTATTTTGAAGATAGTTGTAACATTTGGAAATTAAGACTGACTGGTAATAAGGTTCAAATTGTCTTGAAGGTTGTCTTTCAAATGTCAAGGAGCTCCATCCATGGTTTGTGATGGCTTGAGGTTAACCTTAGCATGGTAAAGTGTTTGGAATTGTTTATATAGTTTAGAATGTTGTCAATTATGGGAAGTGAGAGGTGCCCCTTCACTATGATTTTTGTTAAGTTATAGATAATTTGTTCATAAGCGCCAATAATTATGCTCTTTCTGCACTACTAGAGCACACGATTCACATAGATAAGTGATAGGTTGTACCTTATGCTCTTTGAGCAATTGTTTGATTTGTCACCCTTTTTTAACACTCTTGATAGGAGATGCATGTAGTAAAGTAAGATTAGTGGAATACTAGATAGATTTCAAAGGAAAACCTTTAGGATCTAGGAAATATAAGAAGACTTATAGACTTGATTGCAAAGGCGAGAGCTTGTCAATATCGAATATGTATGATAATGAATTGATGTAATTGTTGAAGAAGAAAGGATTTACAAAAAGGAGTGGATATATACTTTAATATCCTTATGCAACAAAGAGGTTTTGTGATGGCCATCAAAGACAACCATCAAAATGACAAATTTACCTTGGGACTTGGGCATGTCCTCAATGAAGTACGATAGAGATATTAACCCATTGTCAAGTTGGTACAAAGAAAGGTTGCAATGTGCTAGGTGGCTTAATCGTTTCACCTTCATACACTGGTATGTTTCACATGCAGTCACAAAAGACTTAATGTCTTGCTTCATTCCCACCAAGTTTTGTGCTTGTCTTGATGAATCTAGAATGATTGGCAACATGAGAAGAGTGCAATTATTTAAGAATGGTTGGTCCTATGGGGGAGATGAGGAGTTGCAAAGGTGTATGAAAACTCATTTTAGCTTGTGCTTGCCACAGGCGGGGAGGAACTTTAGCTATAGAAAGGTTAAGCTTGATTTGTTGATTGAGATAGTTCATTCATGCCTCACTCTCCTACTTTGGCTTGCTAATACCCTAAGCACTTTCCACCATAGGAAGGGATTGGAATTGTATGAATACTAACACTTAACCATAGGAATCAAATCACATAGAACTACTTCTACCTACTCGCAAGAGGGAAGAGTTATTGTAGCTGCTTCATACCCCACATCTAGAAACAAATAGGAACCTAATTGCTATTGCCCTCCTTATGGTTTACTATTGAGATGAACCAAGTATCAAATTGGAACAAAAAACCTATTATCATACTGGCTAGATATACCCTTGTTTTGGGTATGAATTGTAGTAGAATTGAGTATGGATCCAAAACACTTGTGGCATTGGGTAGGGTTTGAATTTTTTAGGATGGACACTTTTGGAAAAGGCACATGGTATAATTGGGTGATTTTGACGTCGAGGTGGGAATCCTAACTTGAATCGAAGTCAATTTCAGTGCTAGTAGATTTTTCAATGCATTTTTTTTGACTTGTGACAAATGAAGCCCTAAATGCCCATCCCAAACACTAAATGACCACATTATTTCACATTTTGGCTAAAGGAAAAATGCTCACGATTTGCTTGGGATTGAATTGAGGGAAAACACATTTAAATATGCTAGTGATTTTATTTAGTTACAAAACAATTGACCCCATTCTCTGTTCTTCTATTATGCCAATTTCATGATGCGAACCGAGGAAGCCATTGAAATAGCATGGAAAGGAAGAACAAAACAAAGGGAATCCTAGGCTAAAGGATTTGTTAAATCAGTATTATGGATCAATTAGGCAACGGAATATATGCTTGTATGGTCTATAGAGAGCACCTCTCATTGATTGTTAGCTATGGAGATTCCATGTGGTTAGAGATTTGTACAGGGAGATTGGGTTGTGTGCTCTCAAGAACGGGCAATCGATTGGGGAAAGAGAGTCACATGATAAAGTGGGCATATGATGTCTCATTCCTTTGAAAACTCTTTTATAGAACTTGTAAGGAAGGGCATTATGATGATATACAAGGGAGATGTAGAAGAACTCATGATTAGTATGGGTAAATGGAGCCATAGGCTAGTTGTGCTAGTTGCCCTAAACCTCTCTCATATGCCCAGTAGATGGGTGGCCTATAATGTCCCCTTCCTAGGCAGTACCGTTGTGTCAGAGGTTAGCCTATTATTTAGATCCTCGTAGGCTGGCAGAGGTGTTTAGAGGATCACTTGAGGCAGTTATCCAGTGTTGGGAACGTTGCTCCAGCAGTTGAGTCAGGTTTGGGCTTCTGCAAACACTCATAGAGTGATTTAGAGGTACTTACTATTTATAGTAAGTCAGGCAAGCAGGAATTGCTATTTTTTGCAGGGCACTTGATTTAGCTGATCAGCTCAGTATCGACCCGGTTTGATGTTTGGTTGAGCAAACAGGGGTTATTAGAAGCATTTAATAATAATTGAAGGAATAATTAATTTGACTTTATAATATAGTCATTTTAATGAAATATTAAAGTTAATATTTAAATGGCAAATTATAAAGTATTTTTTAATACTTTATAAGGAAGGGAAAATTTAATATTTAATGAGTTTAATACTCATTAAAATAAAAGGGACGCTATTTAATTAAATATTAGCCTAAGTATTGAAAAAGGGCGAATATATATTATTAAATGCATTATAATTTATAATGGATTTTTATGAGAGAAGGTCAAATTTTTGAGAAGGATATATATTCTTTCAAAGGCAAATTGAACTCATGATGTGATTATTCTAATTTGTCTTCATTTTTCTCTTGGAGAGCATTGGGGTTTGAGAAACCAGGGTTTCTGTAGTTCAACAGGTTTTGAAGAACGTTTCCTCTTTAGAATCTGACATACTGAGACTGTGAAATATCAGTTGAAGATTGTCAACAGGGCGACTTCATTCAGAGGTTGCATTTGTGCTTACTGGAGTAATATCAGAAAGGGTTTTGACAGAGATTATTCATCTGAGCAATAAGGCAACTTATCTATTCTTGATTCAGGATCTGGCACATTCTTCTAGGGGGCCGTACCATATTTAATGCTGCTGGTTGGGCTGTACTTTTGTACCAGCAAGGGCCGTACTTTCTTTACTGGACAATACGCCTTCCTTTTTGGTCTTCTGTCTTCTGCAAGTTGGACGCCTAGGTCTCTGGGGTCTTCTGCATTGTTTCTGAGGCTGGATATTTGAGTCTGAAGCTGGCCGTACCTTTTTCTTCATCATTTAATGGCGGCTGCAATAACCAGGTTTTCACAATAAATGTTATTGCCTTTTTGTCTGCATGTTTAAATATTGCCATTGTAATCATTTAGGAAGATCAATAAACTATCTAGCTTCGAGATCTACGCTGTATTCTGTTGATTAGACGCATCTAGTATTTTATATTATTTTTCCAGTCATTTCTTTGAAAAATCGCATTTTCCCTTTTATGGCAAAAACCTACAAAAAAATCAAAATACAGTAAAACAAACAAAACCTCAGTATTATTGGCCAGTGATCGGGTTGAGAGACACCTGGTCTCTTACATGGCCAGTCAAATATAAATTTAAATACTGTTCTTTTTTACTTATATATTGTTTTTTAATATTTCTATACCATTTTTAATTCTTATATACTGTTTTTCTAATTTTCAATATTTATATACTGTTCTTTAATATTTATTTATTGTTTTTTAATATTTATACTTTTTATAATATTTATATACTGTTTTTTTTTTAAATAAAATTTGTATACTGTTTTCTAATGCAAATCTACAAATTATATTCCTTTAAAAGTTTTTATCATAATGTAAATTTAATATTATGAATCTAATATTTTAAAATTGTAAATTATAAATTGTTTTACTTTCTGAACATTGTTAATTAAAAATCATTTCAATTACTGAATATCTATCATGGCATTTAAGTTTGAGAAATTGATATCAAATTAGTATATTATATTTCAAATTTGTACTATTTATGGTAGTTTTATTTAACATATGCATGATATGTGATATTCTGAGCTTAATTCCTGTTTCTCGGTTGCAAATATGTATATATTTATGGTTTTTATATGTTTTTTTTATGAATGTACCCAGCTCCCTTTTTTTTTGCTGAATTGGCATAGCATACCTATGTACCTGATTCCGATTCTGATTCGGAAACTTAGAAAAAAGCTTGAGTGACACTGCTATTAATTGCATTTGAATGGATAAGTGGTGAATGCCATAAAATAGTTGCAAGATACGAGTGTGCATTGTCCCTATTTTAAGACTTATCACAACCATTTTGTGTGTGAACTCCTTTTGTATTGGCGCGCCTGTTAATAGTTAGCTTTTTCTTCAAAAATTGTGTCTATTCATAGAGAGGTGTGGTTATTTAAACAGGCTTGCACAAACTAAAAAACACAAATGCAGTTGGCCTCTTATCCAAGCATGCAACTATACAAAGGCATGCATGAATTTGAAACAATATCTAGTTGGCCCTTATTAATGACACACATTGGGTAATGAACTTGCATAATTTTAAGTGTGATAGGGTGCACACCTTTCTACTTGAATAGAAACTTTGAATTAGAGCAAACATAGGAACCTTTATATAGGTGCACACCAACATGTAGGGGTGCAGTTTTTGTCTTGCAAAATTTTTTCTTCTTATCCTGTGGCATATGACTGTTTACTACGCCTTCAGATTTGGATTGAACACAAACTGGTTTCCCTTCTATATGGTGAGCACTCAACAATGGCACTGCAAACTTTCAAAAATCTTAACTCAAATTTGTTTCCTTCTCATCATGGTGTGCTTGCACTCTATGAATACACCTTTTTACAACTTAAACCCTCCCATGAATGTACCTTTTTGCAACTTAAACCCTGCTCTTCCTCTATTTGGTGTGCGACTATACGTATATATGCTGTCTTTTGACTTGGTAATTGTGTTTGCTCTTTCTAGTGGAATGCACTAGTCAATTTGAATGCAATCCTTCACTTAACTTCAACCTGAACCTTAATTAGGCATTTTCTGATAAACTAAGATGCAAGTTTTTTCTTCAAGACTTCCTATTTGCTCACAAAATCAAGTCCTTTAGACCAATTTTATGTGCCTCATCATGCTTTCATAGATTTCAACTTCAAAGGATTTGTGTACTTTTGGCCCAGTGTTTGCCCATGTACATGGGATGCAAGTCTTCATCTTAAACCTTTTTTGTCTTCACTGTAAAGCACTCTACTCAGCTGGAGAACATATTTTCATGCCTTGACGAGTTTTCACAACCTCTTCATCATTCATACTCCATTTTTCAATTTGATGAATTTATTTGAAATCTCTATTTGTTGATCCTGCAAAGACATGGATCAAATGACAAGAACAATGTGGGTGGACAAAACAAGGTTATAAACATGACTCGTGCTTGCAAAGAAAGACAAGGATTTAGCTTGAAATTTGTCATGATACTAAAATTTTTGTATGGTACAACAATTTGCATTTTCACCATTAATGGTGACAGTTTTTATTTTAATTGGAGATTGATTTCCTATCTTATTGTATTAAGAGTGTTGATCTTATCTATTATTTTATTTCTACTATTTAATAGATTGAATTTTGACATGAATTTCTTTTGAAGTGGCCTTGGACTCTTTTCTACCAGTCATTGATAGATCCATATGAGATACTAGGGAAAGACGAAGCTGATATCTTTGATCTGGTTGTCTTTTTGTGCATATATTCGTTATTGTGATACCCATAAGAATCCTTTTGCATTTTCATTGATAGTGGGCACTCTCAATCTCTTTTTCTGTGCTGGTACTTGCCACCATGTTTTGTGTAATTGTTTTGTTTCTACTTTGTTGATACTCACATTACAATCACAGTTTACAACCTTATGTCTGATGCATATGGTGCTTGCAAATCCTCGATGTTCTTAGTTATGAGACATTTTTTGCCCTAGCAGTTTGTCTCATGAAGCAATCCCCCTTTGCTTGCTTTCTTGGTTTCTTTGCTATAAGTGCAGAGACTTCATTAAATCTTTAGCATCATCATTTTTTTTGTTCTGTTATGGATAAAACAAGTGGGAATATTTTTATTTTCCCATGACATTTATATTCATTATTTGTGATTAAAATGCTGAAATATTCAGGGATTTCACTCACTTTTGGTAGCCCCATGTTCATGTGATGAAGCAGCATACCTTAGATAATTCTTGCATCCCTTAAGCAAAATAAGGGATAGCAGAGGCAAGAAAGTTAGGCATTTTTTGAAAGGTTTGGAGGAGTCTTGGAGGTTGGTTAAAACTTAGAAGTGATAAAATTATGAAAAATGGCATTCGCCATAAAGGTCTGTTTGGTATCAAATACTTTAATTTGGGCTTGGTGGCAGGTGCTCCACACCTTGATCGTGCTTTGTATTGCAATCCTTGGAACTTGCAAGGGGCACTGCCCATTAACCTTGTTGGGGGCTGCCGCCTCCAGACCCTTGGTCTCATTTTTATTTGTTCTTTAGATCTCTATGCTAATAAAATGCCTTTAAATTTAAAAATGTTTTTTTTCATTTGTTTTGTATTTTCTATATTTTTTGAAAAAATCTTAATTTGCTGATTTTTACGAGAAAAGATTTTTGCGGCTATGGTGTGTCATGGTCAGAGACAGTAGAAATTAGACAGATGCACATTTTATTGTCTGGTTCATAAATACTTAAGAGAATTTAGAGAAATCCACAAAAAAATCTGAATAGCTTCATTTGGATTTTGGTGGTCTGAGAAATGGATGAAAAATTGCTTCTAAACCTATTTAGATCTTTCCTTCCCTTCATCAAGCGATAGGAATGTTTAACCTTGTTTTGTTTGAGGAAAGATTAGCGTGTGAGGCTTCTTCTGTTAGAGAGATATGCAGAACCATAGTTGAAAAAATCGCCAAAAACTCGCAATACTCGCGAGTAATCGTTCTGAAATGTGCTGGGCGAGTAAATCGCTCAATAACTCGCAGCCGAGTATAAAGTAAAACGCGCGGCGATTTATTCATGAAGAAAACGCAGAAAATCGCGACTTGTAGAGAAAAACGCGGTTAAAAAATAAGGCATTGATTTTATTTTTGTTTGCCCTAAATTTTTTCGCATAAACATAATGATAAAGCATCCGCCATCACTTGCAAACTCGTATTATTTAGATTCAGAAGAAAAACGACAGGAGACGAGGGCAGAGAGAAAAAAACGGCGAAGGAAGAAAAAAACGTAGGTTTTTTAAAAAAACGCGACCTCATTTCTGGAAAAAATCATAAACAGTAAACACCATGATCGATTTCTGCAAAAAATAAAACTCCAGGTCGATTGATTTCTGGCATATTTCATTGTTTTTTTTAATAATTTTTTTAAAAAATTTATTGATTTTTCTGAAGAAACTCATATGATCGATTAAATAAATTTATAAAAGGTAAACTCATACATCTTGAAAATTAAATAAAACATAAAAATTAATTATTTCTTACCGTATTTCTGAATAAATCGTAAAACATAAAGCGTATGTTTATTTTTTTTTAAATTTATTGATTTGTAAATAGTAAATACTAAAAGTTTGAAATTTAAATATTAAAAATTTATAAGATTTTAAGAATGTTTGTAAAAAAAATTAATATATTATATAAGTTTATCATTTAGCATTTGAAAAATTGAAAATTTTTAATTTATTTTATTTCCAAAACTTATAATTTAATATATTTGTAAAATATAATTAAATATTTTATAAGAGTTAAGAATATTTGTAAAAAAAATTAATATATTATTTTTTATTTTATCATTTAAGTATTTAAAAAATTGAAAAAATTTAATTTATTTTATTTCCAAAACTTATAATTTAATATATTTGTAAAAAATAAATAACATATTATATAAGAGTTATTATTAAATCAAATCTTTAAATTAAAATAATGAATGATTACAAATCAATAAATAAATTAAAAAAGTTATTATTAAATATTAAATCAATAAGAGTTAAAAACTTTTATTTCCAAAATGACTAAGAGTTATTATTTCCAATCTTTTAAATTTTTAATGATTAGAAATCAATAAATAAAAAAATAATTAATTAAAATGTTATTATTAAATATTAACCAGAATGACTATTATTAAACTCTAATTTTGATTTATATATGATAAAATAAGTAATATGTTCTAAAAATTTAGTTTATATGTGTAGTTTTTAAGAATATTTTAAAAATTGTGTATTTTCAAATGTTCGATAAATTTGCCGAGTTATTGCCGATTTTTTCCCCGAGTTTTTGCCGAGTCCCGAGTTTTTAAATTTTTTGGGTCTGCCGAGTTATTGCCGAGTCCGAGTTTTTCAACTATGTGCAGAACAATGAAAAAATTGAGCTAGGGACACTTCAAGGGATATAAGCTGAGCACTTTGGTTGACTGTTGCTGATTAGCCAACCAAGCAGGAAGTTCTGCAAAATAATACATGATGCTTGTCTTTCCAAGCTTGAAATTCAAGACCCATCATAACACTTGAAAGACTAGAAGTGAACTAGTGGGGATTCCTACAACTGTAAACTAAGCATCTTTAATATAGAATTAGGTAACAAACCGCCATAGATCTTCTGCTAAAGAAGAATTGGGAAGTTGAGATTTTAGAGATTGTGGAATTCTTTGAGCTTATTTCAATACAAAGTTCAATACAAAGTTCTCGGATTGTTAACATACCACTAGAGTGTGGCAGTTGAAGCAGGAACACATAAAATGGGCATACAAACTCATTTTCGATGTCAAAAACAATAATCAGTCAGTCATGTTTTGGGCCTTGTTTTAGCTATGAGTTTAGTACCTTGTTTTTCCTGGTACAAGTCAGTTTGGTGATACTCTGGTGATGAAAGAGTATTTTAAAAGTCTATGGCACACTATAAGATCAGTGGCAATGGCTTTTTAGAGAAAATGTATCAGACGGGTCATCAATGATGAATTCATTGCCTTAAAATTTGAGAACCGGAGGTTCTCAAAAAAGAGTTTGTTTTGCAAGTCAGAGTGGTATAAATTTGTCTTGACAGAGGATGCAGACACTTTGCCTTGTGGACCAAAGACTTGAATATTAGCCTTTATGGTTTTAGGAGCTTGAAAATATGACTCTTGTGGCTGTCAGTTGTCACTTATTTCTTTGATAATATAACAAAGGATGCAAACATTATAAATGAAATGAGAACCCAAATATTGTTTTATTGCTGTATGCAAACAGAAGTACAAAATGCCTATCCTAGGAATAGGATATTTGTAGTGGAACTCTTCGGTGAAGATTTGCATAATGCTGATGGGAAACAGAGAATGGTGAATTATAACATGTGGTGCATGTACGAGGCCAAATAGTATTATTTGGAGCTTATGAAATGGCTTCCTCTAGTTATTCATGTCTGAAAATCAGGAAATCTATTTTTGAGAGATGTTGGTTGCTGTGGGTAAAACAACCAAACAGGAATGATGCAAAAAGTGCCATTTTTATGTTGACATCATGTCTCTTATTCTTTGAAACCGTTTCTTGCATAGCAATTATAAGCAAACAGGATCATTTGATTTTGAAATATTTCCAGTCAAATCTGTCAATGAAGTTGCTTGCTCAGCGAATCTCTATTAAGTTATAAGTTGCAGGAATAGTTTATTGGTGTATTGTTAATGCATGATGTAATTGTTCTTATCTTTGTTTAATAACTCCCAGGTGGTACCTGGTCTCTTGATTAATTCCCAAGAAATGGGATCCTGTAAATATTTGTTCTGTTTACTTCTTTGACAATATAAATATAGACTCATTTTGTTATTGCATTTAAATGTTTTTGTTTGACGCTTGTTTCATATTATATTTTTTGACTAATATCTATGGTGTATTTAAGAAAGCAAAAGTAATGTATGTTCTTGTTGTCTTACAAAATTGAAATGAGAACTTAGTTATAATGGATACTTGTTATTTAAAGCTTTCTCTTGTTATTAACTAACACATTATTGGATCTTATGTACAGCAGTGGCAGATTTATGGTGAGAAAGAAATTATTAATGTTGTTGAATTTTATTGTCACCACTGTGAAACAAGTTCCAAGCTGAGTAAGGATGCTCAGCAGTTTCTACATGCAGTTGCTAATACCTGCGGGCATGTATGCTAATGCTTTCCTTCCATCAACTACTAATCTGTTCCATGGCATATATAAGAAATTTCAAAACTCAATTTTGATTTTTGTTATACCTTTATATTAATTGTTATTTCAAGTTGTAAATGATGTCTGTATTGTTCATTGTCTACCAGGAATTATCATTCCCTTTTCCTGCAGTTTTACATATTTATGGTGTTGGAATGGGATTTAAAGACTTTAAAGTCTCAGGTTTATGCAATGATGGGGTTGATTATATTGACTGTGAAATATCAGAAGTACAATCCTGTGAAGAAAATGATGATAACAAACTCCTGTCTAATTTAGTTCAAATGCTCCAGAATATGGTTGAGGAATTTCAGAGATCATCTGTTGATTTTGAATGTGGGAAACATGGATATAAGGTGAAATCTTGCAGTATTAAATCTAATGCTGCATTAAGCAACCATGATCATATTCGGACAGGCAGATCATTGATTAGTATTTTTAGGGCACTGGAGTTCCTCTGGAAGGTATCTGCTCAATATGTACAGGAAGAATGGGACTTTTTTGTAGCAAACACTGTGACCTGTAGACCTTCTGCTTGGTTTTCTTTGTTGGAACAAGCTTTTCTTATTTTTCCCCGTATATTTGTTGCTGTACTCGGGTAATCTGTTGATGTGATCTTATGATCATCTGTGCCACTATCCTTTTAATATAAGTTCTTGCTGAATGAAATTCAAATTGGTTGGCAATTCTACTGTTAAGTGAAGCTATACTGTTTTATTGTAGGAGTGATTTTATTCCATTGGAGGAAAAGAAGGAACTTCGTAGGGGCTGCCAGACTGTAGTACGTGCTTCAACAGCGGCTTTGAAGTTGGCTCTCAGATGTCAAAAATGTTCTCAGGTTAGGGTCATAACTCCACTTACCTCCATGCCAAATACAAAGTCTTTATAATGCTAAAGATTTTAAGAGCATGTGTTTAACGATATTTAGTGACTAATAAAATTTTGTTGCTTGATTGTACTATGCAGGAAAGTTTTGAGATCATAAATACTCTTATTTCTGGAGGTTTGGTTCAGGGCCAGGAGTTAAAGTTGCTGATTTCCTGTACATACAATATTGGTGTGCGGATGTTCAACAATAAGCAATTTGATTTGGTAAAGCAGATAGGTCCTGTTGAAAGTTGTTTGTTTCTCCTTATTGTCTTTTTTGTATTATATTTGTAGTATTGCAATCTGAAAAATTAATTAATTATCCATCTATCACTTTGTTCTGAATCAACTAATATGATCACTTTGGAAAAGTTGATATACTGTATGTTAATCAGATGATCACATTTTAATATTAGTTTACTATCACCTTTAAATCAGAATCAGTGATTCAATCTTTTTTGGAATTTTGTTTGATTATATACTCATTTGTAGGCATGCAATCCTTTAAAGCTGGCTTATACAGCTGCATGGAGAAGGATTTCTTTTGTTTTGAATGGATCGTTGGATGACTGTGTTGAATCTGAATGTGGCACTAGCTCAAGTGAGAGCATATCTGAGTTGGTTTCTGATGCTTGTGGCAAAAGTGTTGTCTTAGTTGATGTTCTCCACAGGGGTGGGAGTCTGGTAACAAGAGAAATAATAACAGATTTTTTAGCACAGTGGTCCAGTGCTGATTCAAGGTTGTCAAGCTTGAATAGTCGGCGTGCTCTTGTAAAGCACTGGGTCAAGGTACGATATTGAAGAAAATATATAGAGTGAGTTTAGAGGCTTTTATGTCTTATTGCATTCTCTTAAATTTAATGGCATATCTATTCAGATAGTGTCTGCAGATTGTAAGGATATGGATATGGATGAAGTTTCAGTTGAGGACCTTACACTGTACAAGCTTTTGACTGATAGTTCTTCCGTGTGGCCTGCGGAAACCTTAGGCATATTGTTAGAGGAGGTGACCCTTTCAACATGCTTTTTATGATTCTTCTCAGTTCTTTTCTTATATCATATCGTTGTATTTGTGTATTGATGTCTAAACTAGTGCAAGGTTGTTGTCTTGACAGGAGCTCCTTGCTTATGCTAACATAGAAACAGAGCTTTCAAGATTGATACAAAAAAGAATAATTAAATTGCTACTGGAGGATGTCTATGTTACCAAGGAATTTTCTTTAGAACGATCAAGGGTTCTTCTGGAGCAATGTAAAGCTGCAAGACTGATTGGATCTGATGGTTTAGATAAATGCATAGACTGTTTATCAGAAGCCATTTTTCTCTTGGTAAGGCTTTCTCCCCAGATCTTATACAACATTGCTAATTGTCATAAAGTTCATTGCTCAAATAAGTGAAGTATGAAATTTTGTTTTGACTAATGAAACTGTAAATTCTATAACAGAGAGGAGATCTAGATGAAAACTTTTGTCCTTCTGGTAAAAGTTATCACATGGATTGTGTGCGCCATCAGCTTGCTATTACTTACTGTGTTCATGCATTTTGTGTTCAAGAACTGAATTCGGACTCACAGGTTACACCTATCCCAAAGATAACTGTTGTATTGATTATAATAGTTATAATGTATTCTTCCATCATAATTGCATTTAATTATAGAATCTGTTCATTTTGTATGGCTAATAGTATGTTCCGAAACTATTAGTCAATAATTTCTTTGTTCTCTTATTTTAAAATTTCTTATGTTTGAATGCTTGGAATACCTTACTGTTATTTTTACCTGAAGCAGGTGATCCTTGATGATATTAGCTCTGCTATGAAATTGTGGTCTTGCATATATAGTTCTGAATTGCTGGACTTAAACAAGGAACAAAAGGATTGGTTGTTTGACACATCAGTTCCTTTATTGCTTAATATGTCTCAGCTACTAGCTTTGAAGGCGAGTTCTACCAGTGCACTCTTTCATTTCTTTTTTTGTATTTTATATATCTAGGAGCAGTTGCATGTCAATCACTGTATTTTATTTCTGGGGTCAATGGGATTTACTAGTGTGGTAGTTTATAATAGTTTATATTATTGATGTCCGTACTGATAATTTATTTGGATGACTTCAGGGTTTTATTTCTCTTCAGTCTGAGGTGCAAGAAATGATTCTACATAGTCTTACTGCTTTGAAGAAAATCAGCCCTGAGGAATGTTGTGCTCTCTTATGGAGAGAAAGCAGGCTTAACCATACTCTTTGCTGCATACCATTTTCTGCAAACATTTTCTCGACTTTAATTCACAAAGTTGGAAATGCTATCAACTCTCTAAACTTCTGGGAAAATTCTCTCAAAGATCATCCTGGTTCTCTCCTAGAGTTTCAACAAAAGCTGATGTGTGACATGTTTATTGAAGTTCAAGCAGATAGAGATTGTTCAACAAATTCATCCCTTAGATCTTTCAGTACAATTGAACTTTTGAAGGATAGGGTGCTAACTCTTGCTTCAAATGTGAGATTTTTATCATTTAGCTAAGAGGTGCTTGTGGTGCGATTAGGAATGCTTTTCTGCTTAGGAGTATATTTTGTGTCTGATTTTGTTCTTATTTGGCCTTTTACAGGGTCAGAAATCAACTCAATCTGCATTTGTTACATCAACTATGTTCTATATATTGTCTGAAAAGTGTCGTACAAATGGAAAGCTTTCAGAGGTACCATTTTTTAACAACTTATTACTTGTTTGTGTTTGCTAAGTGGTCAAAATGTTTTATTGTACCCTAGGTTGAGAGTGGGCAGAATAATGCCTACATGACTGGTTCATAAAAAAATTCAAAAGAAAATGCCCAAGAAAAGCTTTCACTTTTCATAAATCATTTTAGGTTGTAAGTTCGTAAATTTAATCAAAAGTGAAAGGAATTGTCAGTGTGATGTAACATTGTTGGGCACAAATTCAGCAGAGCAATTGAAAAACACTGCATAATGATATCCAAATACACTAAGTTGCTGGTTCTGGTACGAGTGCAGCAACTGTAGCATCTAAATCAGCATACCCAGGGGGTTAGATCCCAATTCTTTGTCCCACCCTCATTGTATTCAAGTTTCTTACGTGACAAAAGACGAAGGTTGGAGTGTATAGAGACCAAATCCTTCGCCTTTTTTGCACTCAAATGGTTGCGCTTGACAGAGTGGATGGAGTATGTACTCCAATTCCTCTCAGTTGATGAAGAACTTGCAACCTGTTGAGTTTGCATACAACATTTAATATTTAATTTTATAAATTCAAAACTTTAAACATAAATTATAAAACTATATTATTGTAAAATAAAAATGTAATATATAATATAATAACATTGAATCAAAAGCGAGAAAATAAACAAATAAAAAGATACATACTTGGGAGAGTAATTTAATTGCAAGAGGCTGCAAGTAAATGGAGCCTTAACCATGTAGATACTACCACTCATCAGCACTTTTCCTATATTTGTTTAGAAGAGCGGAAACATCATGATGTTTGAAGAATGAAGTGGCCAATCTCGCTCAAGGCAATAGTTTGGATATCTTCATCTGAAAATATCTTTCTAAATACAGCTTTATAGCCAACAACAACCTCTCCATCCCTATATGGTGGCAGCCTCCTCGGCAATGAAAATACCTCTTTGCTATAATACTTTGGTGACAACAAATGCTAAGAGATTTAAAGGGGTAGTCATCTTGTTCCAATGGTCAACAATAATCTATTGCACAATTTTGAAAAATGTTTCTGTTTGGTGATGTCCTTAGCGTCTATTATTGCTCTTATTTTCTCCACCATGGAATGCATGCGATCATAAATTTCACCCAAACATAGGCAATCGGTATCAACATACCTAATCATGCTCATGATGGGCTCCGTGAAATTCAAAACATAATCCACACACGTCCATCACTCATCATCTAGGATCAATGCTTTTACTTTTTGGGCTCTTTTTGTGTTTGATTGCCTCCATACACTCCATAGGCTGTTGATGACCATAGAACTCAAAGCCTCTCACACCTTCACAAGTCATTTTAAGACAAGGCACCAACCTTGATTTAGACTGAAATTATGAAGGTAGAACACTGTCTTCAAACAGATCTGCACCTCTCATCAATTTTCTATTCTTCTTTGTGATGTTTGCTATCACTTCAAGGCTCACACAAGAGAATTCATTTTCTGATCTGATTTTATACTCTCATTCTCCACACATCTACACACAAATCTGACTTGAATGCTGATTATATATGTTGCCCCAACCTTTGATAAAAGATGCATCTTTTAAACTTGCATCCTTTCATATTTTATGCATTGTGCCTCTTCATAAAATTAATCTGAGTTTTTGTCTTTTCTTTAATTTTGTCCTTAATGTAATTTTCTCTTATTTAAGATCGCACCTTTTGTAAATGACCACTTCTCAAAATAATTGTATCATTTCAGATCTTCCTTGGTTTGTCTTTATCAAAAGGAAACTTAAATCGCACCACTTCAGATTTTAATAAACATAAATTGTATCACCTCATAAACTAAATCACACAATTAGAGGTGAAGTGCTTCTCTTTATAAAACGTACTTCTTTAAATCTGTCTTTTGATATTTTGCTTTACTAAATTAATTGGACCATTCCATGAATCACTGCCTTTTTTTATCATGATTACTTTTTAATAAATCTGTTTTTAAAACAAATCGTTCTTTTTCAAGAACTAAATCATGTTACTTCAGAAAAATTGTATCTCCTTTCTTAGAAAAATCACATCACTTCAGTATTTTAAATCGCGCCTTTTCAAATATCAACAACAGTTTGTTATCTTTTATGAAGTCAATTAGAGCATCATTTCATAAACCGTTTCTCTTTATCATGTCTCCCTTTTTTTTGGATCATTGACATTTGTTATTATTTGTTTAGTTTTCTTGAAGGATATCGCTTTAGTAAACAAGCAATCTGTTTATGCTCCAACTACGATGTATTCAAGCGATCTGTTTATCCTTTAGTAAACAAGCGATCTGTTTTATGCTTCAATTACGATGTATTCAAGCGATCTATTTATGCTTTAGTAAACAAGCAATCTGTTTTATGCTCCAACTTTGATGTATACACAAGAGTCTGAATTCTAGATGTTCTTACTCTCAAATATGTATGGAGGCTAAAATATTAAGGTAGGTTTTATACTTCACTTCTCACCAAAGGTGGAAAGCTATAACAGAAGTGTAAATGGTTTTTTAGGATATTTTAATTTATAAATTACTTTTCCTAACATAATCTTTTTTACATTCTCCAAGTCTTGAAAAGATATTATATAGTTTTCCTAACTTAAGGCTTAATGCAGGCTCTCAAATATTCCAAAGAAGCCCTTCTCATAAGAAGAAAACAATTGCAGAGAAGTTTCAAATTTCTTGAAAAGAAGGCGGTTCAGTTTGCATGTAACAGTGATGATGAACAGAAGTCATATTTAAATGTAATGGAAGGCTTTTCTTTGGAGGCACGAGGATCAGTTGCGACAAATGTCTGGCCAAATTTTTCTGATAATAGAAAGCAGCAGGAGTGTGGGATGAGTCAATGGATTGTTCTTGGAAATTATTTGGAAAGTCTAATGCAGGTTTGAGCATTAGCCTTTAAGCTGTTAATCAGTGGGTTGTTGCTATGTTCTATATTCTTAATATAAGGCATTGAAATAATTTTCTCAGTTTGCATACTAGCACAGTTTGTTTGCAAGATTGAGAACTTTCATTTATGTTATATTTGAATCCAACTAAATGCTAGGTGGGAGTTGTATATGAAGTGGTGGGGGCTGCAACTGAAGCTGAATATGTCTTTCAAGAAGGTTTGAATATTTCAAATGCTCAAGATCTACCACTTGTTCAGGCTGCTTTTGGATCGTGTTTAGGTATCTATTTATCTATTCAGATCTTGGATTTATTTTTAGAGGTTTGCTATATATTTCATTTAGTGTATGCAGATACCCTTGGTTAGTTTAAGATATTCTAAGGGTTTTTCCAGGTGAGATATATCGAAAGCTTCACAAATGGGAGATAGCTGAAAAGAGATTTCAGGATGCAATGAATGTATTTTGTCGACCTGATGTGAAACATGTGTGTAAGCTTTGCAAAGTAACTATAGAGGCTATGCTTGAAATGCGCATAGGGGACTTTGTACGAAGATGTCCCAGGGGGAGCAAAAATGTAAATTTTTACAGGGATTTGACTTCTGCTTTTGATATTTACATGTCAGCAAAAGAAAAGCTGCATGATATTGGAAGAAAATACTCTGATGATATGCCTCTTGATATAGAGATGCATACAAAATGTTGTGGCAGCAATTCTCAGGCCAGTGAGGAAGGGAATGTAGAATCCAATCCCAAGCAAGGATATTCCACCAGAATCTCAAAGAGCAAAATATTTTCATTCGGTGTAGATACTGTGCTGTTAGAGGATGATTTTGGTCAAGATGTTAATGAATTATGTAAGGAAGTGAGAAAGCCACTTTTTGGAGATCCTCTTGCTTATGCTAGCAATGGTATGAAAGAGAATAGAGGAGCAAGTCAGAAAGAAAAAATGTCTTTGACAAACGTGCACTTAAATGAATCCAGTCTGGGAGTAAAGGCTTATCATAAGGGCTCTGAGAGTGCTTGTAGGAGGACAGAGTATCATTCAAAATCTAGAAGTAAGTATGATTGATCTATGGATGATACATAATCTGTGACTATCTGAAAATTCAGGAGAAACAAGTAGATTTGTGACACTAACTTTTAAATGATGAAGCTGATACAACTTTGTATTCAGGATGTAAAGAAACACAGAAGTCTCAAACTGCTTCCTTTGATGCATCTAGTAATGGTTCTTGGGAAACATTGCACCAGAATGAATGTGATCCTTCTGTGAGCAAAAGAAATAAAACAGAATCAGTACGGGAGCTTATTGCTTTTACTTTGGAATGCCATACGAGAAGCCTGATGTCTAGACTTCTGCTTCAAATAGGTGGTCTTGGCATACAAAACTGATTTATTTAATAAATTTTATTTGAGTTGTTTTCATTTATCTGTAACTTGTTTCTAAGACCAAAGGTTTTGGTTCATGCTGAGCAGGCAAATGCCATGAGACATCTAGAGAATTTCACAAGGCATATGAGATCATTTTACAGAATATTTCTCTGCTATTTTTTAATGTCAATGGATTACCCTGTCTATGCTCTTTCGTTAATGATCATCATTGCCAGCAAAAATGCCCTGGATGGAGAATTCCTGTAGATATATTGCTTATTGAACGTGCAGCATTGCTGTACCACATCAGTTGGTTTTCACTAAAGAAAAATCTCCCTGCATTATCGTGGTAAGATCATTGACTTTTTATTGTACATTCTGATTCCTATAGACAAAAAGCCTTTGTTGTGTATGCTCTAGTTCAAATATGAAATATCTGCATATAGGAACTTTAGTAGATGTTTTAAGTTAGTTGTTTCTCACCTTTAAGTTTTTACAGGACCCAGTGCTGCAGTTCTTCTGAAAACCTGAGGTCATTTGTGATTGGATGGTTGCATCATGCCTTCTTTATCTGTAGTCAGATGCCTGCACTTCTTCAAAAGGTTATAGTGTTCTTTCAGTTGCACTTTTTTTGTACCTCTCTTTAATATTTTTCTTTTTGTTGTATCCATAAGAGCACAGAAGTTGTAGATTTTCAAAGCTATGGAACTATAAAATGTTATATTCTTCTCTGTTTTGTAAGAATGAAAATTGAAAGTATAATATATGCTACTGATGAGTTCACTCAGCAAAAAATCTTGAATCTATAAATTTGTATAAATGTCTATTTTTGTATTTGTAAGGGATATAGAATGAGTTTGCAAACCAAAAGCATTTGTTGAGTATTTTTTTTCACGAGTTTGTGTGGTGATATAAGACATGCTTGGCAGTTGGCACAGATATTTCATATTACAGTATTACTACAAGGAAAGCTGCAAGTTTTAACAATGACATGCATTGGCACAGGAATCTGGTCCATTTTTGCTGTTTCTGGTGCAGATTTTATCCTCGCAAGCTTGACATTCCATAAAAGGGCAATAATTGTTTTCTAGCTAAATTTGAATCTGTGCATTTAAAGAAAGGACTTAGCCGTTTCTTTTTGTATTTTCACAGTCTGTGGGATGAAACAAAGGATGGCTTTTATGTATTGCACACAAAAAGGGCTGCCTATATGACTGAATTTTCCCATTGCAACCATATCTTCCCTGTTTTTTGCATTAAATTTGGATGGGCAGGCTGCAGCTGGAGTGGATAGATGGTTGATGCAATGTAACATTTGACTTTCATTTCAATTATTGTCACACCACAAATCCTTTGTTATGCTATTAACTTCATTGTCAGTGGTTAGGCTATGGAGTAGCCAACATATGGCATGCAAAAACCTTGGTTTCTTAGGTTTTGTTTTCTAAAGCTAGGTTAGTGTAGTTAGGGGTTGATGAGTTGTCTTAATATAGAATGTGGAACTTTATTTAAGATCACCACTAGTGGAATCATAGTTTTAAAACTCGCCAAGTACTCCTAGACTTGACGAATACTTGTGTGCAATTTTGGTAAATGTTTTACTTAGGTTTAACTTGTGACTTGTGGAAAATGTGAGTTTGCGATGCAAATTGCCAAATGTGGCTTGTAGATATATGCGGCCGAAAGTATGTGGAAAATACATTGAAATCCATTGTTTTTTGGTTTATTAAAGCATATTTTTCCATGCCATTTTCTCATTTGTTTCAAGCAAGTTTGAAGCAAATTTGAGGAGCGAATTTGTGCAATTTCGGGATTCCAAGTCATAATTCTTTTCATTCATTAAAGCATTGGAAGAATATAATTTCTTTCCAAAATGTTAGATTTGGGTTTTTAGACATGTTTTAAAAGCATTGAATTCAAGTTGTATAGGTTTTAATGGTGACTTAAGCTTTCACTTATTAATTTTTTCTAGGTACGATTTAGGGTTTAGGGTAAAAAAACATTATTTTGCTTAAATAATTTAATGCTTTTGATATTCAATTATGTTTGAAGTGAATTTTATGTTTCAGTTCTTTTGGGTTCAAATTATTATTTTTAAAATTTAAACTTTGTTTTTTTCTGCCTAAACATGTTGCATTTATTTATTTTTATTTTTTAATGATTTTGTGAATGTTAGGTTAGCATACAATGCCATCAACATCAAGAAGTGGAAGACAACCCACCATTGAAGGTCAAAGCCATATGGATGTTGCTTGAAAGCATGGTATAGTAGCACCAAACTTGAGAATTGTTGTTTTCAGCTATTGTTGGATGAGAGTTTTTGGAGGCATTAATCACCTCAAGTACCAATTTGCATATATAACTTGCCATGACACACAACTGTGTCCCAATGCCACACATGAGGTTTGATGAGAGATTTAGTCAACCCTAGCATTGGACCAAAAAAAAAATAGAGCACATGAGCGCAAACATAGCCATAAAAAACATAGGTGGATATGATAGAGATGTTGGCTTTAGTTATGGTCAATGCATTTGTGATACATCTACCTTGTCTAGCTCAAGTAGAGGCAAGTCATAGGGCTTTTCTTTACCTCAAAACATACTTGGAATGCAACCTTCAGTTCAAGGGTTAATGTGGAACAAGGAGATGCATGATGAAACAAATAAGGCATGCATTCATTTTTGGTACTACTAGATGCTTCTTTCAACACGGCGAAGAGCCGATTGTAAGAGTATTTGGTTACAACATTGACAATTGCAAGGAATGGGTACAAGGTTCTTTTTCTACATGACTTGAGTGGGTAGTTGCTTCAAAATGTTGTCACAAATGCAAAATCAATTTTGGAATAACAATGCAATAAGGAATGCCAAAAAAAAAGAGTTTGATGTTGGAAGAGATTGTGTAGAAGATAATGCAACAATATATGTAGTAGCAAAATGATTGCTTCAAGAGAGGCATGCATCATTTTTTGGGATCCTTTTTGCTACACATTGCTTTCACTTTCTTTTAGAGGACATAAGACAAAATTGATAGGGTGAGATTGGTTGTGGAAGAAGCTAGGAATGTCACAAAATACACTGATAGGAAATAGCTTGTGCAAGTGGTTGAGACAAGGTTTGCAAATAACTTCCTCTTGTTGCAAAGCATTTGTAGTTTGTTGATGCCTTTGAAATAGATGTTTTTGTGTCAAGCATGGTTAGATTCATTGTATTTAGAGAAGGTTGATGGACAAAGAGTTGTAAAGACACATTTTGATGATGTCTTATTGAAGAGAGCTACAAATACCATCAATGCTACTTCAAACTTCAAATTAAATTTCAAATTAATTCCTTTAATTTTAATTTTTTCAAGTATTTATTTTAATTGTAGCTTGAATTTGTTTGTAGGTGTTAGAGCCTTTGGTGACGTTTTTGTGCATGGTGTATGGGGAGCAAAGCTTGACAGGATACATTTATGAGGTCATGAACGGGGCAAAGGAGTTTGTCCAAAACCACTATAGGGTAGATAGAGAAAAAATTGATTCCATTTGGGAGATCATTGATTGGAGGTGGAAAAATCAACTCCACCAACTCGTTCATGCAATAAGGTACTACCTCAACGCCAAGTTTCTCTTCTCATACAATTTTAGAAATATGAATGGGGAGGCTATAGATGGTCTCTCAACATGCATTGGGAGGATGACACTTGAAGTTGAGGTGAGGGACTTGATTGTTTAGGAGTTGCAAAATTATAATCAAGCAAGTGGGAGGCTCTTTTGTTTTGCACTAGCTATTGGAGGGAGATTCACCTCTGGGTGACAAAAAATAGTCTTTACTTATTTTTTAATAATTGTTGCTTTACTTATATACTTTTGAGCATAGCAGCAAAAATTGGCAAACCAATAAGATTTTTTGAAAAATTTGGGAAAAAATTGGGTTTTTTAAAAAACGTAAAAAATTGTAGAATAAGAGAACAACTATTTATTTATTTAATTTCAAAGGTATTTCCATGGCAATAGAGCTATAGAGATCAAATAAAATAGAGAGTTTAACTAATGAATCATAGAAAATAGATTTTTGTTGTTTATATTCATATAGCTGATTACATTGCATTGCACATCTTTCAAAGCATTAGTTCACAATGCATAATTAATAACTAGATGTTGATAGATGACAAAATTTCAAGTACAATATAGTTTGTTCAAAGTCAACCTATAAACTGAGTACAAAGTTTCAAAAATTCAAACGTAGCCAATGACTCTTGCTAGTTGCTACTATAAATAGAGCTATGCTAGAGGGTTGTAGGTCCTAATGATCAAGCACTTGGTGTAGAGCCTCTCCTATGTTGTTCAACCATGTGACTATCCAAGTGATCTTCTAGGATCTGGAAATCCTCAAGCTCAAGAACGTCATCGTCACTAGCAATCCACTCATTCTCTGGATCAATCTCATCAAGATCAATTGGCTTAGCATCCTCAATGGTACTTGGTTTTGTCCATGGACAAATTAGTCTAGGGATTACAAGCAAAAAACATTATGAATACAATTACAAATTTACAAGTACGATTGCAAGTGTAGTAACAGTCTAACCTTGAGCTTTCTTTAGCTTCAAGCGGAGGTTGTGGTGAACAAACACCAAGTCATTCATTTGTTGCTGTGTTAGGCGGTTGCGTTTCTTTGAATGTATGTGTTCAAAAACACTCCACGTACGCTCACAAGTAGATGAACTGCATGGTTGGCTTAGAATGCATCTTGCCATCTGTTGGTGTACGTTTTATCATCCACCGAACACAGAATAAAATGTCCAAAGACACTCTATCCTCTCTTGAACAAAGTCACCGCGTATGCTAAGATTGCGAGAAGATCATATGGCAATTCCAAGGTTTCTTTCGTCAGGTCATGACATGTGGATAAGCTCAATGGGCATTGTGATTTGCTGGTAATACACAAAGGGACTTACGTTAAAGAATTCTTCACAAGTTCAGGACTTAGACGGATTTATCAGTAAAGGCTTCTTTGATTGCGACTTTCAGTTTGGATCTCAAAAAAAAAGGTGCAAAAAGATAAGGGTTTAGAGGATCTATTCTACTCCTAGGAATTCAAGAGATAGTAAAGATTAGGTGAAAGGAATAACCACGCTTTGTTTCGCCTCCCTGGGACAACTACGCAAAGTGGGTGCAATCTTCAAAGGGTGTGATTATAATTTTCAAGCCTCGAATAAGACCGAAGTTAAGCATCCACAATCACAAGCTTAGGCTAACTTTACGCATCGAAGGAAAATCATCCATCCGAAGAAAGTATGAGCAATATTTGACCATTTAATCTATATGATCAATTTCACATTCACTTAACAAAACATTCAAAGCAAATTCTACTTAATTGTAATCTAATTCTAATCTATGGTAGAAGAAGCTATGCAACCTTGCTCCCTACTTGACAGTAAAAGTGGTTCAAAGCAAATCATGCATAAGAGCTTTTATTATCGGAAATAGTCTTAATGCAACAATTTCATACACTCTCTCCACACCAATGAAAGTGAGAGATCACAAGTTTAAATAGAGTTTTCAAAATCAAATGAAAGGCCAAGATTAAAACAACATCAACGGCCAAGATTAATACAACTCAACCCTAATTAGGGTTGCCTGAAATAACATCAGTTAACAAGCAGTAACAAGCAGTGAACAAGCAGTTGGAGCTATCTTCAAGGGAAGGCGTCCCTATCTTCAAGGGCAGCATTGTGCTCGACGAATCTGGACACGATCGTGACGACTTCCTCCATCGTGATTGGCGGCAGCATGCTTATCTTGAATTCAAGCCCGTCCAAATCCTCATCACATTTGGTGAAGGTATTCTCCCAATCCGCTTCCTGTCTCACAAAATCATCTCGGATGGACAAGAGGCTCGCCACTTTTGTGAAATCCTGTCTCAGAATTGGTCCGGTAGTAGAGAAGAAAACTTCCTGAACCTTACGCTTCAACCTCTCCAGTTGCATGTTGTTTTCTCGGACAATCTCTTTGTCAAACACATCTGCAACTATCATATAAATCTTTCCCCGGATTTCTTTAACTTGCTCCTCAACTCTGAGCCCATCTGCCTTTGCCTTCTCTAGAACCTTTCTCCATATTGTTACTGCCCAAAACCAATGATGAAAACCATAAGCCGCTCCCGCAACAATCACCTTTCCCTCAACCAATTCTTCCTTTGAAATGCCCTTCAATACTTTGAGGCATGGAATGAGCCTCTCCTGAATATTTGGGAGGTTATCCCAAGTTTCCGCCATGCCAACCAATCTGGAAAGGAAAGAAGAAATCTGTCCGTAGGCAAGCGTCAATCTCTCCATGAACGAAGCCACTTCCGCGCCCTTGCTTGCCATCCATTCCTAGGCCTCCTTGGCCGTGACCATACTTCTTCCACATCCTTGGCCATCTCTTGCGAGGAATTGAGAAGAGGAGGAGCTACTGCATCACCCTGATTAAGTGGTTGGGTTAGATGCCGTATATACTCCTTCAGGTGCTTGACCTCCCTTTTGTACTCTTTCTTCTTTGCCACTTCCTTTTCCAATTGTTGTACCCAAAACCAAATTTTTTGCTTCACTAAGGCATTTTGCTTAAATGAGTCTTAATCTTGTTAAAATGATGTCAGAAGGTCGTTTTTGGGCTTTGCAAATATGGAGTTGGTGTCAGTGTCATGTCAGTCTGTTACTGAAGAGATTTAAGGAAAATGAAAATCTGAACGAAAAACATCAAAATTTTCTATCTCTGGAGAAGGGAGCACATTCTCAAATGGGCGCCCTATCTTTTAGGGGCCCAGATCCTGTTTTTAGGGTTTGTCACCTCCAGTTGACTTTTGTTCGGCATCACGTCAGCTTCGCAGTGAGCTATCAAGCCTGTCAAACGGATCTGTTTCGGGCAAGTTGTGGAAGATATACCGCAAAACAAGGCGAAAGCGAGAAATGGCTAAGTCTGGAATGAAAAGAGCAACTTTTCAAAAGGGCGCCCTTGATTTTCACCCCTCAGATGATATTTTCTGGGGAAATGTGCCTTTGCAGCTGTTATGCAGAATGATGTCAGCTACGCAGTGAACCTGAGTTCCAGTCTTGAAGGTTAAGAAAATGAAAGTTATGAAGGATTTATTTTTCCCTTCGTACGAAATGCAGAAGTCAAAATTTGACTAAGTCTGAGAAAAAGCGCAGCTTTTCAAAAAGGTGCTTAGATTTTTGAGCCTTCAGATGTCAATTTTATGGTTTCCAGTCTCAAGATATCTTTTGATCAGTTTTTACTCAGCTCTGCAATGCACCTGTCAGCCAGCCAATCGGAGAAGTCAGTCAACCAGTGTCAGAGGATGAACAGAGGTCCCGACAGAGGTTTTAGCCTAAATTTTCATGAAATTTGGCTTAGTCTGGAATTCGCTTGAGAGTTCAAAGTTGGATTTTCAAAAGTGAGTTGAATGGACGCCTTAACTGGAGTTCTGACTGCAGTTAGACTAAACGTTTTCTGGGTTGTCATTTTCAGTTCGTATATTGGCATGTGGTGTGATCTTTCAGTTCGCATGTCGAGTTAACTAGTTTGCATGTTCAGTTAACTACCTTGCATGTTGAGTTAACTTGGTTGCATGTTGAGATAACTGAAGATTATCAGTGAATGTCAACTAGAGTTCACATGCATGGCGCATTTGGTCAAAATTGTGAAGTTTGAAGGCAAGATGGCGCTTCATTAAATGTCAACTGAAGTTCAAAAGGGACGAATTGAATAATGAAGCATAATTTTTGTGAAGTATGGCGCATGAAGTTGTTAACTTCAGTCATGAAAAGGGTCGCCATATTTAGTGTTTAAAATGATGAAGCATAATTTGTGAAGCTACGCCCTTTACAAGGGATGTTAACTTTAGTTTGAAAAGGGTCGCTATTTTTAGCATAAGTATGAAGTGGTGCGTTCTTTCTGTGTTAACTGAAGTCATGAAAGGGTAGCTATTTTTAGAATATTCATTGCATGAAAATGGCGAATTCCTTAATGTCCACTTTAGTTATCAAAAGGGACGCCTTAGTTCAATTTTGTGAATCTAAAGCTAATTTGAAGGTGGCGAACTTGATAAAGATTGTTAACTGAAGCTAAAGTCGCATGGTTTAGTTGAACTGAAGACTTGAAGGGAAAACCCTAATGCATGGCCATTTATTTAGCTTATTTGAGTTCCAGTTAACTGGAATGAGGTCCAATTAGAAGTCAAGCGCACTTTTCAAGCATTCCTTGCTTAGTGCGAATTTTCAAAGATGAAAATCTATATATTTCAGCCATGGCGTCCATTATTTCATCATCTTTAGCTTCGAAGTTCATATTCTTCTTGAGCGACCAGCAAGCTAAAGGTGCTACAGGTGTCCGAATTCAGCGTTCTTCGTAGCAACGAGTTCAGATTGTTCAGAGGAAGGCGATTCTAGACTTTATTTTCATTTTGCATGCAGGTTTTATCAAATTCCAAGGAAGAAGTTGGCGGATTTTTTAGAAGCAGACAAGCAAAACTTTCTATCTTCTGTCTTATTTCTTCTATTTCTCACCTTAGGTACTTTCTTCGCATGTCAAAGAAATTCAACAAATATTCAGAATCTGACCATCTGGGTTCGCATATTTCAGCATCAGCAACAAAACCCATGTCTTAGATTTTTTCGAGAAAATTGCCCTGCAGCCTTCAGTCTGAAGCTCTGTGCTTTTTTCCGAGAATTTCTTTGCATGTGGGATAAAATCACATCTTTTTGAAAATCGCATCATCTGGGTTTGTTCAGAATTCCGTTGTGCACAAAATCCATGTTCCAGATTTTCTCGAGAAAAATTGCCCCGAGAAGCTCTAAAAAACCCCTGCAATTCTCGACTGAAGAATCTTTGCATGTCAAGCTAAATGGCGTTTTTTCACAAATCTGATGTTGTGGGTTGTCTTAGAATCATTTTCCGGACAAAACCCATGTCTCAGAATTTTCGATGAAAATTATCTTCCGACAGGCTATTTTTAGCTTTGTCCAGAGCATTTTAGCTTTCCGGAGAAAGTTGTCAGAACATAGCCGTGTTCACAGTCAACGGGCAAGTTTTTCAGAAGGCGGTTCAACTAGACTAAATTCAAGACCAAATCGGTCTTAATTTAGGTTTGCATCAAAAGCATCAAGTTGCAGAAAGAACAGAGATCACTTCGTTTACGGAGCCGCCAAAGTCACTCAAATCCCATGCCATTATCTTCATGAAGATGGTACCTACGCTGATCTCGAGGTTGTACAAACTGAGTTTCAGAAGCATGTTTATGATATCTTGATGGAGGTTCTGATCACATTTTCAGTAAATTTCAGCGAGTTTCAAGGAGACTGAAAATGTCAAAGAATGTATGCATACAGTCAAAGAAGGCGACAGAGAATTGAAGAAGCAGATTATTATTTTTGGACAGCATCAAAGTGCCGATGACGAGAGATTGATGAGTTCTTGGTCAAAGTGTTAGACCGAGTTGACATGGAGTGATCTGTAGGTTGGAACCTGCAGTTAATTTCAAGGGTTGAGTCCTGAACAGCAGTTAACTCGACTTTCAGTCTTGAGTTTACTTGCTGACTTAACACATGCTTATCTCATCCTTGGAATTATCAACATAGGAGTTAGGGTTAGGGTTTCCAGTTAACTGAAGGTAGTGTCCAGTTAACTTTGCTTTAAATAAGGACGTGCATGCTTGCACATGGTCCATTTTAGGTTATTTGTACCGTTAACTGATGGTAGCTTTCCAGTTAACTGTATAGTTTACTTCATTAGGGTTTAATAATTAATCTTGCATGCATTTGCGAGACTGTAGTAAACACAAGGTGATTTTAGGGTTCCCTACACCTTGATGTATATAAATAAGAGCTTTTGCTCATTTGTAAATAACTTTTGCTTGAGAGAGGAATATATGTTGCGCCTACCTTGCCCTCAATATCGCTCTTTTGGTATTTGTTCATGTGTCTTCGCTATTACGATTAATTGTTATGCCACATAGGGTTCCATGCAATTGTAATGGTGGATTCTTTCTGTTTTGTGAAATCGTTTATCATCATAAGCAAGTGTTATGCCACATAGGGTTTCATGAGTTTGTGATGATAAATTCGTATTGAGAAGCCTTTACTGTTTTGATCGAGTGTTATGCCACATAGGGTTTCATAAGATTATCATGGTAAATCCTTCCCTTAGTTTAGATAAATCTGTTTTGTGAATCTTTTATCATTCTGATTAAGTGTTATGCCACATAGGGTTTCATAAGATTAGGATGATAAAGCTGTTTTGTGAGTCTTTGCTGTTATGGTCAAGTGTTATGCCACACAGGGTTTCATAAGATTGTCATAGTAAATTCTCTAATCTGTTTTGTGCCCAATAAACTTGTCTAGATTGAGATGATAGATGCGCCACCTTGCCTTCAAGTAGAGAATCTAAACACGTTTATCGTCAGTTAGTCATAACCCTGCTCCATTTCCTCATGCTCTGTTTTCTTGAGGAAACTGGATAGATTTAAAGTAGTTAGCTTAGTTGTAGTTAATGATCTGCGAAACCAGAAAATCCTTAGCTGCAACGTTCTTGGTTTTCTTAACCTTGTGCCTCTTCCAGCTGAGAACAAAAAGATAGGACTTAGATTGCTTTTCTTTTCCATGCATTCCAGCACAATGAGGGAGCTTCCCCTCCTAATTTGAAGAGCACTCATTGCGTAGTGTACATAGCTGTCCGTACAAACCTGCACTCCAGAGGTGTTAGATTTTACACCAACACCAATCTCACCTTGATAGTTGAGACAAAATTGTCCAGTTCTTCCACTTCTTGGCCTTTTGTTGTTGGGCCAAGGTCTATAGTGGTTATGGCGTATTCCTGGGGGGTGATCTCATCTTGTGCTTTATCCACTGTTGGTACTGGGATATGTATGGAATGGCCGCCGGCTTCGTCCCTCTGAATGGTGGAAAATTTCTTTGCAGGTTTCGTAGTAGCAACCTGTTTTAACCTTTCCAAGAAATCCGTAGTATCATCTTCTTCTTGGACCTCAACTGGTGCCTTAATTTTCATCCTCTCCTTCAGCTAATCCGGAATGGTAGGCTGCTCGATACTATCTTCCTCCTAAACGTTCCCTTCATTTGGAATATCCAAGACTCCTCTGAGGGCGGAAATCATTCCCTCTTTGAAATCATCATTTTGGACTTCCACTTCATTATCCGAACCCAGTACTTCTGTGCCCGTAGGAGATGGGGGCTCATCATCGTCCAATTGGATCGGCTCATTGTTCTCTTCCTGAACTGCAGAAGGTCTCATCATCTCGGCCAAGGATTTGTCTGCGGTAGCCACCAGCTCATCAATGTTCCTAGACGCCACGGAACGAGATGGCTCCATCTTTTTGTCTTTTTTGGACAGGCTCTATGCTTGCAACTACTTCTTTCCTCTTCTCGCCAATCTCAACTAAATCATCATGATGGGATGCGTCGGCATTGGAGGAGTATGACTCCGTCTCGCTCAGTAAATCATACGTAAGTGTTATTCTTTTGTGCCTCAACTCCTGGACCTGATGGTCGACCCACCACTGAGAGTACTTAATCACTGGTCTCATCAATGTCACCAAATTTGAATGCTCAGGCTCTGACCACCTCATGGAAGGAAGAGGTCGACCCTCCTCGAAGCACTGCTGGACATAATTTCCATCATCCTGCAACTGATCGGGCACCCTGCAAAGTTCGGTTGCCCTCATAAAGTCCACTGGCACTCTAGACCATAATCTTCTCTTGACTTCATACTCATCAGTGGTGTTCACCTAGAAGCCCTCCAATTCTACTCTGTGTTTGTATCTTCTCCCATCCACGGTCGGAATATGATGATGCGGGTCAAAATTGGCCTTGGACTTATAGGCTGTGAACGGGTACCATTGGATTTCTAGCCTGGCGCTCTCGGTTGCTTGTGCTGACATACAAGGCTCTAACATATTCCCAATAAAGAATGGGAAAGTAACAGCTGCCTTCTTACTTGGCCTCTGGATGTTCTTGTATTCTTCCAGCTGCCTCAGGACTTGAAGCAAAATCATCCGATTTGTTGGATAAATAGGTAGCTTGTAAGGATTTCCAGTGAATCCCTAGATCTTGACATATGTAAATTTTGGAAATTGGATAAACCAGGATCCATACCTACTGATCAAACTCTTTGCTTCGTGACTCAACCTCTGATGCGTTCCTCCTTGAAGTGTTCTTGTGATATACATTATGAAAGCATCGTGCACCCGCCTGAAATGAAATTTCTCCCTTAGCTG
The DNA here is from genome assembly GCA_007258455.2 of Sequoia sempervirens. Classification (NCBI taxonomy): domain Eukaryota; kingdom Viridiplantae; phylum Streptophyta; class Pinopsida; order Cupressales; family Cupressaceae; genus Sequoia; species Sequoia sempervirens. Next base: position 16,575,627 of record VDFB02047397.1, on the reverse strand, counting down.
AAGTTGCGGGTAGCAATCATAAGACTTGAGTTCATTTTCCCCATTGCCAACTTTGCCTTTGCAAATCAGTCCTGAGTATTTATATGTTTTGGCCAACAAATAGACAATGTACGAGCTCATATGAAAAGACTTGGTCTTTTCCAAATTGGTCAGCTGCTCGTGAAGATTGTCGCTTATCATCTAGGACCAGTTGAAAATCTTCACGCCGGAAGTGATTTCATCTATAAAATAATACATCCATGTCTCAAAATATACGCCTTGTGGATTGCCAGCTATTCCGTTCAGCATCAAAATGATATCCCCATAATCCTCTTTAAAATCTGTTCGGCGTGGCTTCTTAGGCATCTTCTTTGTTGATGGTCTAGGCTTCTCCAGCCATGCCTTATTAACATTTGTAGCGCACAATTCAGACTGGCTATCATACAATCTCGTGGCGTCTTCCTTGGTTTTGTAGACGATACGGGAATGTGCTGGGATGCCGAATGCCTCCTGTATTGCTACCTCGCCCAGGTGAGCGAGAATCCTTCCGTCAGGTGCAAAAATTTGTCTTTCTTGAGCATTGTAATGGATGGCACATTCTACCATCAACTCAGCACAGTCTATTGCAGGCGGGAATCCAGCTGCATGGAAAATTCCATTCCTCGCCATCCGTCTGGCAATTGGTGTCGGTAGTCCAACATGTCCATATACTCTCTTCTTGAACTCCACAAAGTCTACATGTCCCAGATCAGTGTTTTCAACATTTTTCCATTTTGAATTTATCTTTGACTCTCGCTGTACCCCTTTATTGGCGAACTTCATCGACACCTTCTTTGACGACTCTCCTGCCGCAGTCATTAAACTGCAGTAAAAACACTAACATTAATATAGAGACTTTAAAATATGATTCATTCTCGTGTCTTGTGTTCAAATATTTTACTTTCAGCTCATTAAAATATTAAATTTCTGTGAAAAAGCAACCTGAAAGTAAATGAATTTCATTGAAATTTAGCCAGAACTTAGCCAGAATGAAAAAGACAGAAGGAGAATTGATGAAATTTATCCAATTGAACTCCAAACCTCAGGAAAAAACTTCTGGCTGCAAATCAGATTCAAACTTTGAGAAATTAATCAAAAATCAAATGATAAAGTGCGCCAGTCTTGCTGAGAAGTTCAACTTTCAGCCAAGAAATTCTTCACTTATTCGAAAAAATTACTTCTTCAGCATAAAATTATTCCTTCCTCTGAGAAAATCGATCTTGCCTGCAGAAGAATTGATCGTGTCTCAACTTTCTTACGATTTTGAGAGATTAACTTCTCTTTAATTGAGTCTGTGAAAAATGAGTTGTTGGAACTCATTATAATGTTGAAGAATTCGATTTGTTTTAGCAATTGCATCTTTTTCTCTCGATTTCGATTTGTTTTTTCCTCTTCAAACAGGCAAGTTTCCATTCTTTTTTGAAAAAACTCCATGGCGAGCTTATCCAGACAAATCTCGTTGATTTTCCACAATTCAATTTTTGCTAGTTGTTTATCTTTGATTTTCGAAATTTTGAAAAAAACCATTAAATGTCTAATTAAATTCGATTTTTCCAAGTTTTAATTCATGGCGAATTTAATTTTGCTCATGGATTTCTCTTTGTCCGGCATAATTTATTTTCTTCCGATGAATTTTATTTTGTCTGAGGCATTTAATACTTCTAAGTGTTGGAAATAAATTATTAAAATGTTAAAATATTTAATTTATTTCCAACCCGTTTGTTTTTGGACCCATGACTACTTTAATTTTTTCCTTTTTTTTTCTTGGCTAAATGTTTATTTTCCAAATTTATTTCAATTTTCGTCTCGCCAAGTTGGCAATGAATATTACGCCAAATCCTCATTTCTTTTGCCATGGTGGACTTCAAATTGTGCAGGGCACATTTTCTCATGCCGAAATCAATTTTTCTCTTGCTTGGACGGTTTTCTCTGGGCAAAGTATGTGTTTGGATGTCTTCCTTAGGCAAAATTCCATAATACTTAGATAAATTTTCACCCCTTTTAGCCAGGGGCGGACTTTCTTGCCTCTTTGCCATGTACATTTTCCTCTGTGCACTTAGCCAACTTCATCAATTATTATTATTTTTTAGGCACCCATACTTAGGCGAAATTTCAATCTTTTCTCTCCTTCTTATGTTAGGCGGACTTCATTAAATTCTTTCCATGGCCTAGGCGGACTTTATCAAGTTCTTTCCATCTTCCATCAAGGCATGGTAGACTTTCTATCCTCCTTGACATTTGCCTTTCACACTCATACTTAGCCAAAATTTGCAATTTTCCTCTTCTTAGGCCTCCATACTTAGACAAATTTCGAATTTTCCTTCCAAGGCATCAAACACTTAGCCAAAATTTTCAATTTTCCCTCTTCTCATGCTAGGTGGACTTCACAAATGTCTTGCGAAGGCTTGGGTGGACTTTGGAGAAGGCATGCCATCCATCACCTAAGGCTTGGGTGGACTTTAGAGGTGTCTTGCCATCTTTTGGCGGACTTTGCAACCTCTATGCCATCTCCCGCAAATTAAGGGCGGACTTCCAAGAGTCTTTGCCATTGCCTTTTTGATGGTGAACTTTTCCTCTCCACCTTCCCTTCTTTCTAGGGCGGACTTCCTTGCTGTCATGCCATGGCAAGGGCAAATTTCTTAAACTTAGGCAAATTTACCTCATGATTTGACGCCTTTAGGTTGATTTTTTTTTTGGCTGATTTTCTCATGATTTTTGACTGATTTTTCCAGATTTTTACTTGCTTTTTTTGATTCCTTTCCATGCTTTTCTTGATTTTTGCTTATTTTTTGCTTTATTTTTCAATGATTTTTTGATTTTTTTGGTTGATTTTTGGTTCTAAAGATGGAAACGTTGACCTGTTGACTAGGGTTGACTTTCTAAAAATAGTAAAAGCAAAATCCCTAAAAAATAGGGAACCCCATTTGGTCCAAAATGCCAAAAATGAAAAAGCAAAAAAGCAAATTCCCTAAAAAGTAGGAAGTGTCAGAATTGGCCCAAAGCACAGGCGATCCTCGTCTCCTGGACCTTCTGAACCCTTCTATGATGTTTGCGCACTGATTTAGGCATGGATTATCAACTCGGCTCGAATGACTCTTAAAATGATGACCTCATGAAACCGTTGCGCGGAGGCAAACCCTAAAAACTAGCAAACTACTGGGGGTCCCCATTTGCAATGGGGCGATGTGTGAAAAGGTCACAACACCATCCACCTAAGATTTTTGGTTTCATGACGAAAACATCCCCACCATTGCGTTGTAAAACACATTATATGGAGATGATATCATGCAAAAATATCTTATAATTTTAACACATTTAATGATCATTTCCACAAAATAGAGAGATTGTCAAAATTTTATAGAGTACCTAGTTGCAAGGTCTTCTTGCCTTCCACGACAACCTTAGGTGAGAGAAAACCCGTTGCTTGCTTGTACATCGCTAACTCTGCCATAGTTGCCTGTAATTGTTCTATGGTACCAAACGTTTTTTCCATGCATATGAACAAGCCTTGTGCAACCTCATTGTCATCATGTCTAAATGAAGAGTTGTAGAACAAACTTTAAGATAATATCTTGCAATATGGAGAGGAGAATGCATTTGTTGATCCCATCTTCTATCAATTATGTCCCATAATGGCATATACTTGTCCTTGTTATTTTCCATCCTACCCCTCACCTCCATGACCCTTTCCATGGCCTCATTCAAATAGCCCATGGGGGATTTATCCCCATCCACTAGTCTCAAGACTTTTACTAGAGGCTTCGAAAATTCTACAACTTGTTCAGTTGCATCCCAAAAACTAGTAGAATAAATGTACTTTCCCATTGCTATGCCATTTGCTTGGTTTGTGAACCCAAACTCCATCCACTCGTTTGAAACAAACATTCGTTTCAAATTCATTTTTTGTTCGCAAAGAGTTTGTAGTGCAAGGAAGTTTGTTGCAAATCTTGTTACCCTTGGTTGAACTAACTCATCGCCCTATGTGAAATAGCGCATCATACACAAAACCCTTGTGTGATTATAGATAAACTTGGTAACTATTTGAGCCTTTTGCAATACCTCCTTAACCCATTCAAGTTTTCTAATGTCCTCTAGGGTTATGTCAAGGAAATGTGTTGTACATGGAGTAAAAAATATGGAGGGGTATTTATTTGTTAGGAGTCTCCCAACCACAACACAAGCAACACCATAATCTGTAATAAATTGAACCACATTTTGTGGCCCTACATCTTTGACCACCAAGTCATACATCTCAAACAATGCAATTGTAGATTTGATTGTGTTTGATGCATCCACAAATTCAAAAAAATTGGGTCAATATCACAAGACCCGAGGAAGTTGATGAGTGTTTGATTCCTCCTATTTGTCCATCCATATGACATTATGGTGCAGTCGGTCTTTGCCCACTCTAGTCGATGTTCATCAAGAATATCATTAACATCCTGTACTGCATCAATAAGCATAGCAACCCTTAATGACTCATAAGATGGGGCTTTGAAACAGGACCTGTAGCTGCAATAGAATCCACCATACCTTGCTAGTATGGAGACTTGGCAACATGGAATGGCAAGCTAGAGTAGTACCAAATATTTTCTATTGCCTTCTTTGCTTGTTCATGGACAATCTTTCTCCATCCTGTACTCTCCAAAGTGGTCTATGATCTTGGTGTAGTTTTAGTTGTGAAGAAAGAATTATTGTTTCCTTCACCTGTGTTTATGCCACACGCTGTTGAAGAAGGTGTTGACCCAGATTCCTTGGAAAATGCATGTGCACCATCATCCCCATCGAAGCGATTCCTCGTCTTTTGTAGATTTACAATCTATTTCAATCTCGATTCTTGCCTTTTTAGCCTTACCCTCATAAATCCTTTCAAGAGCTTGTCTTGCTTGATACATGACATCTGTAGGGCATTTTGTACAAATAATGGTGTTATTTCTTGGCTCCTTTGCCAAATGCCATTTGAAGCGATAAATGCCACCGTTGATGTCATTCAAACACCAAGTGCATCTAACCTTCGTTGTACCCAATATTGATGTGTAATGTGTCCATGAAAAGTATTTTTGACGTGGCATTATGATCAAATCTACAAAAGCATCTTTTAATTCAATATTAAGGCATGAACAATTAATTGGGAAAAACTTGCAGTTATGAGCCCAAAACCAGGAAAAATAGAATCCATAATAGCCTTTGGCAACGTACTGCTTCCCCCAAGCATAAGAATTGAGGGAGGGAGGTCTGTGTCCATTTGAACTGTTTGGCCCCTCGCTGAAGCTGAGATGGAGGTAGCATTTGGTTGAATCCCAAGGTGCTTCTCAGTCGACAAGCCATCCACCACTTTCAAATCAAGGGGAACACCCTTCTCCTAAACCAATTCTCCTAAGGTGTCGAACTTGTTAAAAGTTTCTTCTTCCTATCTATCTTTGAGGGTCCTCTATGACCCCTACTTCTATTGCGAGGGTCCTCTATATGTTGAAGGCCTAAAGCACAACCTACTAAGTGTAAGCCAAATGTGCAACCAAGATCATACCTTAATCTTTCATCAAGATGGTTGTGAAATTAGAAAGAATGGAAGACATATTGCAGATGCAAATAAAGTTGAAGATAAGTTGTATGTTCTAAGTGAGACAAGAGGTCAAAAATGTCTTATAAGTCAAGAAGATGAAAGTTGGTTGTGGCATGGAAGAATGGGACATAAGAACTTTGACAACTTGGTTAAGATAAGCAAAAATGAAGTTGTGAGAGACATGCCCAAAATTTGCAAACCAAGCAATACTATTTGTAAACATTGCGAACTAGGGAAGCAAACAAGGGTATCTTTCAAGACAAAAGATTATTCATCATCAAGGCCATTGGAATTTGTTGACACAAACTTGTGTGGACCCACTAGAACAAAAAGTATACAAGGGGAGGTTTACTTTATGCTTCTTGTTGATGACTTTTCTAGGATGACTTGGGTAACCTTTTTAAAAGAAAAATCAGAAGCCTTTAAAAAATTTAAGAAATTCAAGGCACTAGTTCAAAATGAAACGGGTCTTAAGATAAAGTGTTTGAGATTTGATCGGGGGGGAGAATTCACCTCAAATGAATTCATAGAATATTGTGAACAACATGGAATTAAAAGATAATATTCAGCTACTAGAACACCACAACAAAATGGGGTTGTGGAAAGGAAAAACATAACAGTCCAAGAAATGGCAAGAACTATGTTAAATGAAGCCAAACTACCAGATTCATTTTGGAGAGAAGCGGTTCTTACATTAGTCTACATTTTGAACAAAGGACAACTTAGAGGAAACATGGATAAAACTCCATATTAACTATAGAAAGGAAGACTTGGAATAGTCAAGTACTTCAAGGTTTTTGGAAGCAAGTGCTACATAAAGAGGGATGATGAAAATTTGGGAAAATTTGATTCCTGATCTGATGAAGGAATATTTTTGGGTTACTCCTTAAAAAGCAAAGCCTATCGTTGTTACAACAATCGATTGAAGAAAATTGTTGAAAGCACAAATGTAAGAGCTGTTGAGGAAAGATACTACAAAATTAAGGCACCCAAATTTGATTATCAAGAAAAAGAATGTTGGGATGAACAAGAGGAAGAGGTTGAGGAGAAGAATGAAGAGAAAAGTATAGAAACTACACAAAAGAATCCTATGAAGACTTAAAAGACACCATCCAAATTTGTGCAAAGAAATCACCTTGAAGAATTGATCCTTGATGATATTTTTAGATCTACAAGAAGAACGATGAATTACCAAGAAGATTGTGACTTTGCACTACTATCCAAAATTGAGCCCAAAACCTTCCAAGAAGCAAGTAAATATAAAAGTTGTATTGAGGCAATGAATGAAGAGTTGGACCAAATTGAGAAGAATGACACTTGGGAACTTGTCCCAAGACCAAAAGACAAAAATATAATTGGTACCAAATGGGTTTTTAGGAACAAACTCAATGAGGATGGACAAGTTGTAAGAAACAAAGCAAGGCTAGTTTGCAAAGGCTATGCTCAAGTTGAAGGTGTGGACTTTGAAGAAACATTTGCACTAGTTGCAAGGATGGAAGCAGTCAGGATGTTCTTAGCCTATGCAAGTCATAAAAACTTCAAGGTATACCAAATTGATGTAAAATCTGCCTTCCTAAATGGAGATTTAGAGGAGGAAGTCTATGTTGAGCAGCTTGAAGGATTTCTACTTCAGAAAACAAGGATTATGTTTGCAGGTTGAAGAAAGCACTCTATGGCTTGAAACAAGCCCCAAGAGCTTGGTATGCCAAGCTTGATAAATATCTTAAACAACAAGGCTTCAAAAGAGGAATGGTTGATAGTAACTTGTATATCAAAACTATAGGAGAAGATCAATTGATAATAGTTGTATATGTGGATGACATTATTTTTGGAGGTAAGAATAATAACATGTGTCAAGAGTTTGCTATGATGATGCAAAAGGAGTTTGAAATGTCAATGTTGGGAGAACCATCTTTCTTCCTTGGTTTACAAATATCACAATCAAACAAATGAATCTTCATCTCCCAAACCAAGTATGTGAAAGAGATATCAAAGAAGTTTAAAATGGAAGATTGCAATCTTGTAAGTACCCCCATGGTTACAAGTTGTAAATTGAGCAAAAAGGATGAATCACAAGATGCCAATCGAACACTCTATAGATCAATGATTGGAATCTTGTTGTACTTAACCGCCACATGACCAGATATGATGCAAGTTGTTGGGATGGTGGCAAGATTTCAATATGCACCAAAGGAAACACATGTTCAAGCAGTGAAGAGAATATTCAAGTACTTAAACAGTTCTTTGGAATATGGCCTATGGTATCCTAGTGGAAAGAACTTCACTCTAGAAGCTTACACTGATGCTGATTGGGCTGGAAGCTTGGATGATAGAAAAAGCACAAGTGGAGGAGCCTTTTTGCTTGGTGAAAACTTAGTATCTTGGATGAGCAAAAAACAAGCATTAGTCTCTTTATCTATTGTAGAGGTTGAATACATAGCAGCAGTAGCATGTTGCACCCCAAGTCCTATGGATGAAACAAACTTTGAAATATATTAAGGTGGAGTACAATCATCCTATTATCATCTATTGTGACAACACCAGTGCTATTAACATATCAAAAGGACCGGTGATGCACTCAAGAACCAAGCACATACCCATTAAGTATCACTTTCTAAGGGAACAAGTGACTGAAGAACAAGTGAGTTTGGAATACATTGCTACCAACAAACAAATTACTGATATATTCACTAAACCACTACCAAGGGATACATTTGAGTATCTAAGGGACAAACTGGGAGTGGTCCCACACCCATCAAATTAATAGATTGGAGCATACATTCAGGGGGAGCTATACATAGTATCTTGTAGCTCTATGAAACAAAATGTAAGACATTGTTGGAAGACCCCTTGCCATTGATATCAAAGGGGGAGGAATAGAGTAAGGGGGAGCAATGTAAGAATATTTGTGTTGCCATCAATGACAAAGGGGGAGATTGTTGGAAACATAGTTGAAAAACTCGGACTCGGCAATAACTCGGCAGACCCAAAAATTTTAAAAACTCGGGACTCGGCAAAAACTCGGGGAAAAACTTGGCAATAATTCGGCAAATTTATCGAACATTTGAAAATACACAATTTTTTAAAATATTCTTAAAAACCACACATATAAACAGAATTTTTAGAACATATTACTGATTTCATCATATATAAATCAAAATTAGAGTTTAATACATATCAATCATCAATGTATTTACTGATTTCATCATCTATAAATCAAAATTAGAGTTTAAAACCTTAATACGTATCAATCATCAATGTATCATAGACCAAAAAACAAGTTCGACTTCTCAATACATATCAACTTCAAGTTTCAATATCAATCAAAATTATCTATCCTAAATTTCTTCTACGACTGAAACTTAAAAGTTTTTGTTGCTGCTGTGTGGGTGGTACTGAAGTAGATGGTATAGGTGCAATGTCCTCAATAGAAGCCTCAACAGGTGCCCCAACAGGTGCCTCATCCATAGGGATAGGATCAAATTGTGTGTGTGAAGAAATAGCCTCTATTGGTTGACCAAGCTCGCCTTCTTCCTCCTCATAGGCTGCCACCTCTGCTTCCCATTCAGCTGCATCTGCCTCCCTCTCCATCTCAGCAAACTCATCATCACTTATCCATGGTTCCACATCGACCTCATCAGGCTCAGTAATCCAATTTGAGTATGGATCAATGTCATCAAGGTCAAGTGCTTCATGTGAACTCAACCCTTGTACCTTCTTCTCATGCAACCGAAGGTTGTAGCGCACGTAGACAAGGTCATTCAAGCGCTTTTGAGTCAACCGATTGCGCTTCTTTGTATGAATGGCCTCAAAGACACTCCAGTTGCGCTCACAACCAGATGCACTACAAGGCTGAGATAAAATACGAATGGCAACCTTTTGAAGATTAGGCGTTGTGGCACCATAATCTTCCCACCACAAATCTGCAATGATAACCATTTATAACTTAGTAAGGATTTAATAAACTTAAACATTAACATAATGTCATAAATAGTAAAATAATATTAAACACATAAATTTGTTACCTGGCTGTAGAGTGTCTCTCCTACGAATGCAATCCTTGGAAGAAAACAATGGCCCTTCGACCCTCTTATAGCTCTGTATCTCATCAAGTATGAGATCTCGAAGGTCATCATTACTAACCAATCTTTCAATACATGTATTGAGGCCAACTTTAACCTCTGCATCTGCTCTGAAAGTAGGAGAGAAATAAAACTTGGGGTTCAAAAAGTAGGCAGCAGCATGAATATGTTGGTGGAGTTGTCGGTTCCACCTCCGATCTATTATGCACCATATGGGTTCATATTTGGTCTTGTTTGACCCATATAAATGTTGAATTGCCTCTTTGGCCTTATCCATGGCCTCATATAGATACCCCATGGGGCTTTTATCCCCATCCACCAATCGTAGAACTCTAACCAACGGTTCTGACACCTAAAATATAAAAAAATTAACAAAATCAGCAAGCTATAATATTAGAAAGAAATAAAATAAATTATCAATAAATGTTTGAAAACTTACTTTGATGATCTCCTCCATTTGTTTGGCAAATCTATCATCAAAAATGGTCTTCTTGACCTTATCTGCTTCAGGCTTCTTGGAATAAGGACTCTCAAGCCATTTTTCACTCACAAACATGCGCTTGAGGTTGGGCAATGTAGCTAAAATGCTCTGCAAGGTGAGGAAATTGGTGGCAAAGCGTGTGACTCCTGATCGCACGAGATCCTTACCATCGGTGTGCTCTCTCATGAGACTTAGGACCCATGTGTGATTGTAGATGTACTTTGTGATATTCCTTCCATCTTCAACCACATTCTTCACCCAACTTATTTTCCCTATGTCCTCAAGGAGCAAGTCAAGACAGTGGGCAGCACAAGGGCTCCAAAATAATGTAGGATGCCTCGCCATTAGAAGTTTACCGGCTGCCACATATGCAGCTGCATTGTCGGTCACAATTTGAATTACATTTTGAACTCCCACTTCCATCACCACCTCATCCAACATATTGCACAAGGTCTCTGCATTTTTTGTTTCATTGGAGGCATCAACTAATTTGAGAAATACCAATTGTCCCCCTGAAGCCACTAGAAAGTTGATGAGTGTCCTATTTCTGCCATCTGTCCACCCATCAGATATAATGGTGCAGCCATTCTTTTCCCAATTTCTCCTTTGTTCCTCCACTAGTTTGTGTGTGTTTTGGACCTCATTCTGCAATAATGGCCCACTCAACTCATAACGACTTGGGGCCTTGAACCCCTTACCTGCCACAGTCAATGCAGTGACCAACTCTTCCCAATAAGGACTAGAAGCAACATTGAATGGAATATTGTTGTAGTACCAAAATTTAGCACATGCCAACTTCGCCTCATTTTGCAACTCTCTATTCCAAGAAGTACCTTCCAATGAAGGTTGTGCACCAGGAGTATTACGTGGAACAAAAAAACCAGAATTGATGCTGCCCACACTTCCAGATCCTAATCCTCGTATCCGTGGCCCAAGAGAAGAGCTTCCCATAACCCTTTGTGACCCTGTAGAACTGAAATCTGCATATGGGGCTGCCATTGCCTCTGCTGCTCTCTTTTTACTTTCTTTCCTTTCGTCATATGTTGCAAGGAGTGTTTTGGCCTCCATCTCAACTTCTTTGGGTGCCTCTTTACATGGTACAACATCTCGACAAACGATTCGTGCAAGGTGGTATTTCAGCCGGTTTATGCCCCCAGAATAAGTCTCGAGGCAATGGTTGCACCTAACCTCTCCTCGTGTTGCACCTGGTGTTCCATGTTTCCAGAAAGGATCTCTTGGTTTGCCACCACTCTTTTTACTTGTAGAAGCCATTAGTAATTGTAAAACACCTAGCAGAAGAGAGACAAGATAAATGTTAAGAGATAAAAAGTGAAGTTAAACAAAATAGATGAAACATATTAAAATTTAAAAATGATTGAAATTTAAAAGATTTGAATTTTGAAACATATTAAAATTAAAAATGATAGAAATATTTTAATGTATTAATTTATAATATATATTATGATAAATTGATAATAAAAAATACTAGAAAAAAAAATAATAACAAAAATAATGATATTGAAATAAAATTTGCAATTTGAATATCCTTATTTTTGTTATTATTTTCTTTTCTACTATTCATCAATTTATCATAATATAAAATTATAAATTAATATATTTGAATTATTTTTAATTTTAAGTTTTAAAAATAAATTAAATTAAATTAAAAAATTTCAATTTTCTTTTACATATATAAGTTAATATATTATATTATAAATTTATAAGTTTTAAAAAATAAATCAAATTCAAAATTACAAGTTAATAAGTCAATATATTAAATTTAATTATTAAAAATTATATTACTTAAAGTCTTAAATAATTATAAATTAATATATTAAATTATAAGTTTAAAAAAAATCAAATTAAAAATGATAAGTTATATATTATAAACTTAAAAAATTATAAATTAATGACTTGATACATTAAATTATAAGTTTTAAAAAACAATTAAATTAAAAAATTTCAAATATTATTAAATTAAAAATCTTATATATTTTTAAAAAAAATCTTATATATTTTAAATAAAAAATCTTATATATTTTAAATAAAAAATCTTATATATTTATAAAAAATTTATAAAAAATTATAAATTAATGACTTGATACATTAAATTATAAGTTTTAAAAAACAATTAAATTAAAAAATTTCAAATATTATTAAATTAAAAATCTTATATATTTTTTTAAAAAATCTTATATATTTTAAATAAAAAATCTTATATATTTTTAAAAAATTTAGGGTTTTTTTCGTTTTCAAAGTGAAAATCGAATGAAAAAAATTAAAAAATTACTTGTTGCAGCCGTGCCGTCGCGTTTTTCTCCTGGTTGCGTCTCTTGCCGTCGGCAGTTTCGTCCTCTTCAGTCTTCTCTCGGCTCTCCTGCGATTTTCTCCTGCGCCACCACCGTCGACGTCTTCTCCTCCTTCGATTTCTCCCTATGCCGCCGTCGTCATTTCTCCAGTCGTTTTTTCCTTGCTGCTGTGCTAAACGTGCGCGATGAAAACAAAATAATATAATGCCCTTTTCAGTCGGCAGTGCCAAGCCCGAAAAAATTAGGGCAAAAAATAATAAAAAGTTTATGTGCCGCATTTTTCTGTGTTATGTGCGTTTTTTTGCGATTTTTTTTCATATTACACGCCGCGAGTTTTCAGTATGACGCGGCTGCGAGTTTTTAGGCGATTAACTGGCCTCTCAGATTGCCACGCGATTACTCGCGAGTCATGCGCGTTTTTGGCGATTTTTTCAACTATGGTTGGAAATGCTGTCATTGATGTCAAAGGTACAAAGACAAAGTTTGCTATCATTAATGTCAAAAGAAGAATAAGGAGATCATTGTATATTGTCATTGATGTCGAGGCAAAGCATGGCCGAAGATAACATATTTGAGAGTAAGAACATTTAGAATTCAGACTCTTGTGTAAACATCATAGTTGGAGCATAAAACATATTGCTTGAATACATCGTAATTGAAGCATAAAACAGATCACTTGTTTACTAAAGGATAAACAGATCACTTGATTACATCGTATTTGGAGCATAACCATATTGCTTGTTTGCTAAAGGAATATCCTTCAAGAAAACTAAACAAATAATAATAAATGTCAATGATCCAAAAAAAGGGAGACATGATAAAGAGAAACAGTTCACGAAATGATGCTCCAATCGACTTCATAAAAGATAACAAACTGTTGTTGATATTTGAAAAGGCACGATTTAAAATACTGAAGTGATGTGATTTTTTCTAAGCAAGGAGATGCAATTTTTCTGAAGTAACATGTTTTAGTTCTTGAGAAAGAATGATTTGTTTTAAAAGCAGATTTATTAAAAAGTAATCATGATAAAAATGGCAGCGATTCATAGAATGGTGCAATTAATTTAGTAAAGCAAACATCAAAAGCCAGACTTAAAGAAGTATGTTTTTTGAAGAGAAGCTCTTCACCTCTAATTGTGGGATTTAGTTTATGAGGTGATACAATTTATGTTTATTAAGATCTGTAGTTGTGCGATTTAAGTTTCCTTTTGACAAAGACAAACCAAGGAAGATCTGAAATGATACGATTATTTTGAGAAGTGGTCATTTACAAAAGGTGCGATCTTAAATAAGACAAAATTACATAAAGGACAAAATTAAAGAAAAGACAAAAACTCAGATTAATTTTATGAAGAGGCACAATGCATAAAATTTGAAAGGATACAAGTTTAAAAGATGTATCTTTTATCAAAGGTTGCTAAGTTGGGCAACATATATAATCAACATTCAAGTCAGATTTGTGTGTAGATGTGTGGAGAATAGAGTATAAAATCAGATCAGAAAAAAAATTCTCTTGTGTGAGCCTTGAAGTTATAGAAAACATCACAAAGAAGAAAAGAAGATTGATGAGAGGTGCAGATCTGTTTGAAGACAGTGTTCTACCTTCATAATTTAAGTCTAAATCAAGGTTGGTGCCTTGCGATTTAGGAGTTGGTGCTCCTTGTAGGTTGGTGCCTACTAAATCAGAGATAGGAGTTGGTGATTCAAGTAGGTTGGTGTCTACATTCATTGTAAAACTTATATAATTCATAAAGTACATTATTTGTACCGTGATTTTCTCCCGTATGAGTGTCCACATAAAGTCTTGGTGTCAACTTGTTCACATTGTTATATTCTTGCATAGTTGATTGTGTGATTAACAAAGGTTTAAAAGTTTGAAAAGTTAAAAGTTGTACTATACTGATTCACCCCCCCTCCCCTCCTCATAATAGTTGTGTGCTCACTATTCTTGTTTTGAAAATTTCCCAAAGTCTAAAGTAAATCTTTTGGTATGTGAAGTGTTGACACATGTATAGGACGAAAGGAAGGAGGGTTGTGCAATACGGACATGTGTCATATGTTTGCTTGTTCACAATGGTAAAGGCGAGTCCCATTTCTATTTGTGCGAAGTTGTGGAATACTAACGCATGTCTCGGATGACGTTTGTGTCAATGGATTTTCAATGATAAGCCGATGATTACTAGACGTCGATGAAGAGGAGAGAAAGTCTTGCGGAAATCCAAAATGATGGCAGACATCCAAGACTTTTCAATGCTTGCATTCTAGTTGTCGGGAATATTTTGAGGGCGTGTGTGTTTATTTGAATTTGATCATCAAATATCTATTGTGCATTCAATACCACAAAAACAAAGATGTACAGTCCATATTCAAACTCTCTAAACGACTAGTTCTTGGTTGGAAATTTGAATTTATGCATTTTGACATGGTAGCAATATGAAATAATTTTTGAACAAGACGAATTCCTTATCACCAATTGTTCTAAGAATTGATCCAAGCCAACATATGGATGTTGTCTATATTGGTATTTAAGATTGTAGTTTCAGATTTTTGAAAGGATGTAAGAGATAAGTGATGTGTTGAATACTACAAAATAGTGACTATACATTGGTGGGTGATCTGTCTGAGCTCTTCATGTCTTATCTTTCAGGGCAAAGCCACCTTATGTTAAGGAGAGTAGAGTGTGCATGTAGAACAGTCCAATTGACAAAGTAGAATTATGCAAGTTCATTTTGAGACCATTTCTGACAAAGAATTGTTTGTAAGTACTATCATAATGATTTTAGTGTATCTTGAGGTTGGAGCCTCTTGTTTCGTGTGAGGTTGGTGCCTCTTGGTTTTTTTTGGGGTTGGTGCTCAGATTGGGAGATTGAAGTCTCCTTTAGGTTGGTGCCTATAAATTGTTGTGGGGATTGGTGTCTCCAGTGGGTTGTTTCCTACAAAAGCATTGAAAGATCTCATTATTCTTTCTAAGGTTGGATTTGGGCAGTAGATCCAAGCGACTTTTCTCACCGTGGTTTTTCCCTCCCACGTAAATTTGGTGTTATCTTGTGAGATTGTGTTCATTGCTTACATTGTTGCATCTAATGTTCTTAATGATAATTGATATATTGGTTAAGGATAAAATTCATTAATATATTGATTCACCCCCCCTCTCAATGTATTTGTGTGTTCAACAAGCACAAGCATTCCGTAATGCAACACTAACCAATAAGAGGCTAGGCTAAGTGTTGCAATTTTGATCTCGAAGATTGCAATAGAAAATAGAACCTTAAATGTTAAATAACTTTCCTTAATTGAATTTCCCTTTTGATAGAATTGATTGTATTTCGACTTCCATAGACTTTGGCTTGTCTAAGATTCACCTTGTGAGTCTTCCATTTGTTATACTCTATTGCTTCCTAGGTTTAGTTGTAATATTATAGTTATAGTTTTTGGTGTTATTTTTAGCATTCTTGATTGAATATTTTACATGCTTTACTTGAGAGTCCTATTTATCTACTTTGGTCTTTTGTAGATATTAATAAAGTTGCTTAATTTTATTTTATTTCTTGTAAGTAAAAAATATGGTGATTTTTCTTTTATTTTTCTAACTGAAGATCTAAAAATTTGCAATACATTTGCTTGCTGCCTTGTAATCTTATGGAATAGAATGTCTTTTCTTTAATTGATCTACTATATATGTTGATAGTATCTAGAAATGTGCATTTCCTTCACTCCTAAATTTTTTATGTTACAGGTGTCAATTTTGCTGGCTATTGTTCACATGCCGTTAGCAGTGGGTGGGCTATTTTCTGTACCTGAGGATTATACCAGCAACCTTTCTGGAAGTCATTGGTCTGCTTATTTTCATCAGGCTTCTCTTGGAACAACATTACGTGAGGAGCATGTTGCTGTTTTGGATGCAAAACTTGCATCACAAGTTTCTGATACTAATGAGGTACTCTTTGATTTATTTACTCTGATTGATTACACTAATTGGTAGATATAAATTTTTGGTTATTTAGGTATCTGGTCTAATCTTTTGTAATTTTTCATTGACCTTTTTGGTAGTAATTTTTCTTTGGTTTAAACATCTATTTGGCGGCTCAAGGTATATTGGTCTAAGCCTTCAATCCTCATCTCATTTGCTTATCTTGATGATGGATCACAAAGTGTAATTTTGTAATTTCCCTTTCTAGTATTTTCATAAACCCTGATTTTTTGGTGTTTCCATCTGCAAAACTAATGTATTAGTGGAATAATAAATAGTAGCATACACTTTTGATATTAAAAGACTCTTTGACCTTTAATTGTAGTCTTTATTATGATAAGCTAACTACCCACAATATATTGATGTAAATACAAACTGAGCATTAAACAAATGTTATTTCAGTTGACTAGGAAATACAAATATTAATGCCAAATCAGACTCACACTTTGACTGGATGAAAGCACAACAGGTATTGTTGTTGAAGGTGTCCATAGATTCAATGATTGAAGTAAGTAGTAAGCTGTACAACCTGCAGGTACACTAAGGTATGATATCAGCAGCATAAAATCATAACCAATATAATTAATGTTGTGCAACATCAATTACATGGAAATAGCAAGACACAAAAATATAGGAACAACAAACTCCATTATTCATATCACTTATTACAATGAAGTAGTTGTGTCACCATAGGATATTGTAAAATACAGCTGCTATACAAAAACAAATCTTGGATAAAAATATTTTACGGTTTACACAAGTTTGACAATGCAAGCATTTTATCAAACTATTAGCGGACTTCCAAATCAAAAATATTTTCAGTTCTATTTAGTATTAGACAAATTCTCATAGAATCATCACATAAACTAATTTCCAGATTTTCGAATGGTCATTCTACGTTCTTAAAACCTTCAAATTGATTCAATTCCTTATAGTTAATCAACTTTCCAGTTTGGCAGATTTTAAAATCAGCAGTACATTTCACTCTATATAAGATTGATTTCTTTAATTGAAAAGCTTTATGATTAATTTTTGCTGACCTGGATAAAAAATCCCAATTCAAATCGCTAGCATAGGAAGGTGTGACAGTGACATGAAATAATAATGAATTGTTGAAGAGCATTCCAAGATTCCATACTTTGTTGGCACTAATAGAGCATCAGCCTGCCAATGTTCACTCAATAATGATGTGGGTTTGTATAAGATTGTGATGGCTAGGTATGAATGAGCGACCAAGACTTCACACTTCAGCGCCTCTTGGTATGTGCCACGTCCTTCTAAATTAATTTGCAACTCCCCACACTTTGATGGCAGCGGCTATAATTCACACCCAATCTCCTTTAGAAATGACATGCTCGACCTGGCAGATTAATGTGGCTTCTATAGTTCGCATCTTCCACAGTAATGACGACTCAAAGGCTTTGGAGGGAGTGGACAACTAAATATATTATGACGCTAGCAATAATAAGTGCCATAATTAGCATTGCAAAGTCACTCAACCCTCTAGGTTATTCAACACCTTCTATTGCATCCTTGTGTTATACGTCTAGCAAATTTAATACTATTTATTCATTACACTTGGAATATCTACAACATTGAATTCTAGAATTACCTTTGTAGAGTTCCACTATAATTTTTCAAACTGAGCTTATTTTGAAAGTTTTCAAACATTGAAATAAAATTATCATTTGAAATTTTTCTTCGTGGAAGACTTCACAAGTTTCTGACAATGAAGTCCAATTGTGGATTTTGAAATGAATCCACTCAATTAGATGAATTGGTTTTCCATCCAATCCATGAAATGAATCTACTCAATTAAATGAATTAGGTTTCCGTCCAATCCACCAACTCAAGGGTTTTCGTCCTCGAGTCTTCTGAAAGCTACGCTCTCAAAATTGCTCCTGATAATAATTTTTCAAGATGATTAATTCCTTTTCTCCTCCTCTTTTATACTTCACCAGATTATTAAATATAATGCAGTTGTAAAGTGATTTTTATTAAATATTTGAGCACCACATATATTAAAGTCACTTGAACAATAAATTAATTAATTTAATATATTCATCCAAATATTATTTCAGGACAAATTAATATTGAATTAGTTAAATTAACTTTGTGGTGACCATTTAGAAATTGGGGACGTTACAAATATATGTAAAATTTGAATGCTCACAATAATCTCCATCACAAATCAAAACTGAAATCCAACTGAAACACTGAAATAAATACTTATCACAATGACTTGGCATTGTAGTGGCAATGTAGTAGCTCTGTTACAAATTGAGATGCTGAAATAAACACCACATTGAAGCTTGGCAATTTTCCTTGCAATCAGATCTAAAACTTGTTGAAAACCTTTGTCGCGAAATAGATCCTTCAAAAGTGCTCCTTATTTGTTCTGATCTGGAGTTAAATTTGCAATTTTCAGCACCAATATGATCCTTGGATTGAATCACCTCACTTGGATAAGAGAGTTTTTGTTTTCCAATTCCAATTAGAAACCAAGAGGGTTTTTGACCTTAGATGAAAAGATGACATAAGTGCTTAGAAAAGGGGTTGATTACAAAACATGGATGATTCTTTTGATCAATTCACCCCCTTTTATAAATTCTTTTTGAACACTTTATTTTGAATTTCTTTTTTTACATCGTAAAACTCCCTCCAAAAAGTTATTAAAAATACTTTTTAAATTAAATATTAATGTGAAGCCTTATGATGTCCCATTTAGATGGCCACTTTATTAAATAATAATATTTAAGTTGTCCTTATAAAATAAGGATATTAGGTCTAACTTAAAATATCATTATTAATATTAATCATTTCCCTAACTTATCCCTCAGCCTACGGGAAATGAAGAAATAGGTTTCCAATTAATTTAATTAGAAAAAGGCGACATGATAGATTTGAAATCTTGATGAAAATAAATACAATTTTTTACTAAAAGCCGTTATAAACTTGAATAAAATATAGAAATAACTTCCAATACATTAAAAAATAGACCAAACCATTAAGGTAGGGAAACACCATGCAATGGTTGTTATTGGAATAAATAACTTTATACTGTATCTCCATAAGAGTTACATAGACATACACTACTCTTTACATATCCTCCCTTTCCTAAGCTCCACAATTTATAATGCTAAACAATGTAAATGATTTCAATGCTATTGTCTCTATTGTTAATTACTTGGGGAGACTTGGTAGGAAGAGTAAGAATTGGAAATGTTAGAATAGTAGCCAAAAGGACAACAAAAAGGAGTTGAAGCATAAGGTAAACAAATTGAATGCTCCTACTTTTGATGGTAGTAGCAATGAATTCTCACACTAAAAAAGAGTTTTTCTGAATGAACACAATTAGAAGTCAGCATTTCATGTTGAATGGAATGTTTCATTATTTGAAAGATAGTCTAGTGGTTTCTAGCAGTGTCCAAGGAACATTTGTCAAGGTTTCAAGCCTTGAAAAGATGGAGCCATTACCATGTAAGTGTTGGTATGAAGTTGATGAATTAGCGCAAGAAGGAATGAAAGAGTATATTGTTGAGTATCAGCCTAAGTACGTTGTGGAGGACTTCTTGGGGTTCACTATCTCATGCATCAAGATATTGTAAAGATGCTAGCCTCACCTTTTATCATAGTTGAGTGAAATATCCCTAACCAATTCCACACTAATTTTTTGCAAATTTTCACAGTTCCATTTCGCAAACATTTTGTCAAACAGTTCTACAGCAGTCTATTTGAGATGTGTTTCCATTCATTTTGAGAGCATTGTGTAGTAAATTTCAAAGGAATTACATTCCCAAGTCATATATGATCAATAACATTCGACTATTAAGATTCAATAAATAGCTTCTTTCCAAGTATTGATTTTGCTGATATAAATGTCATTACACAAGAAATTTTAAATATTGAATTTAATTGCAATTTATCATTCAGAAATTATTTAATACATTTTTTGACCTGGATAGCTCTTAATGTCTATGACAGCTCCGCCAAATACTTCGACACAGCTGCTAGAGTGAGTATTAATTTCCAACCACAAGTTTGGCCCCTTTAGGGAGTGATATCAGTCCCAATACAGCTGCACAACTCCTTATTATCTCCCCAAACTGTTTTGATCCATACCGGGGCCTTCAATATTACTTTTTCCTTTTCCTTATGACTCACCAATGCCACGTCACTTTAGTTTGAACTGCCTGCTGTGTGTGCTGCTACAAAGGCTGCGACTTACTTGTAAATTCTGTGCTCAAGTTAAATGGCTAATAAAGCCTTAAAATTCTCATCAACCCCTTAAACATTTGTATGATGCCA
Organism: Sequoia sempervirens; assembly: GCA_007258455.2. NCBI lineage: Eukaryota > Viridiplantae > Streptophyta > Pinopsida > Cupressales > Cupressaceae > Sequoia > Sequoia sempervirens. The sequence goes on along the minus strand of VDFB02047397.1, from coordinate 16,554,896 downwards.
TAAATATGAGGGTCCTCTTCATAGAATTTCTGGTACAACTTCAAATAAAATAAACACTACTTCATATAATATTGTATGACTGGATACCCATGAACAAAATAAGTTGTGTGACTACTGTAGCAAATAAAATATCAACAATAGCTTATTTCCACCATTGCAACTAATTCTAAAATGTATCTTTGAAATTTGCCTTGGAACAAGACTTTGCAAATTTCAAAAATCTCCAATCGATGAATTCCAACTGCAAAATCTGTGTGACTCCACCTGTAACCAGCTAGGGCAGGTCTTCCACTATCGAAATCTTCTTTTATTAAACCCAAGAACTTTCCTGAAAGCCTTTTCAAATTCACGCCTTTTAAAAATTCATTGAGCTCAAAAGTAATAAAGTGACTCTTTTAATATTTATTATAATTTTTACTTTAGTCACTTTAATAAATTAATTAAAATAATTTATTTGTAAAATATTATTTTAATGGGCAACTTAAAATAATTAATTTAGTTTATTCCCTTATTGCCCGACTTTAGCCTATGGGAATACAATAGACTAAGTGGTCATCTCCAACTACTCCTCGGAAGGGGACATTACATTGAGGCAGGTGTAGAAGTTTTTGTTACTCAATTATCAACAATGATTGTATTCAGCTTGCAACATTTGATTGGTATGGTAAAAGGTATAATTTGTGGAAAAAGGTGTAGTGCTCCTTTCTCTCAAGTCCAAGATAATTTCTCTTGTATGATGGTTTGGGATCTTGGTTCGTTGGAGGAATCTACCTACAAAGAATTACTTGGGAAAGACTAGAGATACTTGGACACCCAACACTACTTTGTTTGTGGGCAAGCAATTTTGGGAAGGGCAGATTTGTGGTGTCCCCTTTCAATCCAAAACACTAAGTAAGTGTTTTGGGGTTTTCTATCAACAATTAGATTGGAAGTGAATCTTTTATTTGTAGTTAGGTATGCGGTGAATGTTTTTTTAGTAGTTTGTTTAGTGATTGGTCTATCAACATGGTAGGAGCATAGTTGGAACCGTAGTTACTTATTGTTAGTGAGGATTAGACTAAGGAGGGCATTTTGTAAATTAGTTAGGACTTAGATTTGTTTGAGGAGTTAGATTTGTCAGTTAACTTGCCTAGTTAATGCTAAAATTTTAGGGATGTGATGAATTTGACTGAGCTGTTTTGGGAAAGGAGAGCTTGTATTATATAATGCATTTGGTAGAGGAGAAAGGATACATTTTAGAAGTTTGGAAATAAAAAGTCATTTATTTTCTTGGATTGGATGTTGTCTTTTTGTAGTAGTGCCTTGGAGACAAAACTGTCTAGGCACAAAGATTAGGCTTCTTGAGGATGGTAACCCTTATGCACTAGACATGCATTCATATTGACATCGAGAATACCAATAGTGTCTAGTTTTGCATGTGGGCGTGCTTGGTAAATTTTAATAGTTTAATGAACATCAATCTGCTTGTGTATTGTTTTGAAGAAGTATCAATAAAATACAAAAATATTTGTTGATTAGAATAGTTTTGGGTTTGTCCTTTGGTTGCAATTGTTTTTCTAGGTTAGTTTTAGTATGTTATTGGCAGAGGTGATCACAATAGCTCAACCAAGAAAATATCAACCATTGTGAACATGTGATCAAAATTGCCATCTCTATACATGCCCAAATAATAGTTGTGATGGTGAAGAGATCATTTGTGGAAAATTATTGATAACCAATGGAAGATGAAGGAAATCATTAATAAGGTTTTTTGAGCGGAAGAATCTCTTTTGATATTTGTATGTGACCACCCCCATTGGTATCATTCTTTTTAAAAATTTCTGCCAATGCAGTCCTGAAATATCCCACCCCAATCTGGATATTTACTAACTGAATTTCTGCCTTGTTTGATTTGTTTGGTTTTTTCTGAGTTTTTGTGCAATTTTTGTATTTCAAGATTTATGCCAAGAAAATGCAAGGAAAATAGATACAAACTATTGCAATAATCACAAACTACAGAAGCAAACTCTTAATATATTCAAATCAGACTTTATACAATGCTTAGAAATCATTTAACTCCATACCTGGAAGCCAAAGCATAATAAATTGTAATTCTGGAAATCTTGTAACAGCAGTCTGGAAACCCTCATCTATTGACGCCTAACTCAGAAATGGTGTTTTTCCCACTCCAATTAGCTGCTGATTGAGACCAGAGACCTAGCGCCCCAAAAGGGAGACATATGATGCACATATCATAGGCGTTTCAGCCTAGAAAACCCCACGCCTAGCAAAGGAGATTGTACAATTTAACAAAGAGGACTTGTATGTCCTCGCAAAGTTAAATAGTACGGCCCAACAATGGATGTAACAACATTTGAAGCAATCAAAAGCTGGTAAACTTCTGATCAAAAGCAATGTTCTTCAAAAACCTCTGTAATAAACAATGTTCCATGGGGACGCGTCCACCCCAAAAATCTTGCTGTTTTCAATACTTGGACGTTTCTGAGACTCGAAGACTTCATGGAAATGTCTCTCCGCCGTCCCCTCGTTTCTCTGCCACCTCCAAGATGTCTCTCTTCTGAGGGGACTTCTGGACGTCCCTCGAATTGGAAGAAACTTCTAGGCATCCCCTTAATAAGTAATGATTCTTAAAAGGCTAAATCGACCATGCCTTCGACTTTTTCTTCTATTTTCATTTTGCTATTTACATGACTGAGCCATGGGCATATGAGTTTGGGCGATTGAAAGTTACAGGTTTGTAGGTATTTTTTCTTTTAATTTTTGTTTATGCTTGGTTGGATGTCAATACCCGTCCCAAAGCTCCGATTCACGTTGCAACTGCATAGATAGGGAGGTGTCAAACCTTGAAAATATGCAAGCAGGGACAAGGCACGTGAACTGTTAGATTGAATGCTTCAAAGAGATGTCATCTCGTGGGATACATTGTTGATTGTAATAATGAATCATGATATGATGATTATGAAATTCAAATTATGAAACATCTAGTTCTCGTTCCAATGTCTATCAAGTATATTTTGATTTTGATTTTCAATGTTCACTAGTTCAATGAAATCATTGCAATGTGTTTAAACTTTAAACTTTACTTATTCTTTAGGCTTCTACATTTATACATCTTTTTATAACTAATTTTTCAAGTAATATTTGTATTTCAGTGCTACACCCTCGCCCCCCCGCCCCCAAACTTAGACCTCTCGTCCCCAATAAACACTGATAATAAACTCCTTAATAAGCACAATGTGACTTCTGATGTAAAGCCACCTAATAAGCAAACCTTGGGTGCTATCTCACACCTATAGAATGCTCGAATTTGAGAGAAAACCGTTCTCCAAGATCAATCTGTAGCAAGAAACCCTTGTTTCTCCTCTTCTCAGCCAAAGCATCAATTTTTCATAAGTGTTTGATTAATAATGATAAATGCTTTTCAAATGCCTTTGATACCTCCTCAAGTGGCATGATTTCCTAAGTGCCTTTTGGTCATTAAAATATAATAAATATATTTGCTTTTGTTGTTACTTTTTATTATCTTTCACTTGGGCGCTCAAATCAATGACTTTTATAATTTGACTTTATATCATTAAATAAGCTTTTATAATAAAGTCAATATAATATTCACTTTTAATAATTAATTATTATTAAAGTATCACTTTAATAATAATTAAATACCCATCAATAATGAACATTAATCAATTCTGTCAGTCCTAGGATGTAGCCCATTGAATCCTCTGCTCACTAGGGTGCCTTTCTATAAATAGTAAGGTTGGCCCCCAACATCCAATTGACTTATTAAAAATAGTAATTGTATATAAACAGAGCCAAAAAACCATGGAGATAATCACCTCAGAATATGCCAAGGAACTAGAGAAGAAAACATTGCCAACTGCCAACTAGAGAACCAATTAACTCCCCCACAAGGCCCTCTAATCACCAAGATTAGCCTTACAAGGACATGATGATAGGCTAATCCGTCAAACACTGACCCAGGCTAAAAAGGGGACATTACACCTCCCCTTATTATCGAATTCACTTTGGAGAAAAGGAGATCCACTAGAGAGAAATTGGAGGATTCCATTCACCTCTTCTACATCATGTTCATTGGTAAACTCATAAAAATGACAGGAATGATTTAAACTAATTTGAAAGTATTTTTCTTAATCATGTAAGGAAGATTCTTTGAAGAGAAGCCAAAATAAATTATTCATCCAATTGAAATAAATATTCTATGATTGTATGTAGTTATCTTTTAAATCTATCCATGAATCTATTTCCTTTTCATGTTCCCTTTCATATACGAATGGAGAATAAATTTATGAAAAACACCAACAAATGTATTCAATTTTTGTTTTATAACTTCATGCCTATCTTTGTTTGAAAAATATTTGCTATATTTTTTTCATTTTTTTGGGCTGGCTCCTAGGGGTTTTAAGAAAAGAATTACTCAACTTTGATTTAACAAGAAACAAAATTCAATTTCCTCATCCAATTTGGAAGATATTAAATTTTCACCTTAATTTCTCATTAAAAAAATTCCATAAAAATCAGAATCACAACATCAACATAAAATCATCATATCTCCCTTGATACTACAAATCTTTAATGTGACCACTTTTTGGAAATCTCTTGAAATACTCTTTCTAATGAAATTGAAAATCATTTTTTTGAATATGTGGGGGGCATACATCCCCTTGTGAAAATGGCTCTTATTTAAAATAAAATAGCAACATATTTCCTCCCACTTTACCCAAATCAAAGCTTTGATTCCATTTATTAGGAAGTTGCATGAAATAATATAAATAAACTTCAATAAATTCAAAACTAGACAAACCCTTAAGGTAGGGCAGCACCATATAGTGCTCCTTATTGGAAGAAGCTACTCCACACTATATCTTCATATGAGATCCAAAAGCATACGATAGTTTTCACCTATCCTCTTTTGTCTAAGCCTCACAATATATAATACTCAACTACCTACCACTACCACTTTTCAATACATGTGGGTTAACAATTTTAGTTCTAATTAGTTAGTGGGATGAGTTACAAAGCATATGCACTCACGGCCTTATATTTTACTAGATTATACATTATAATATCATATCCCTAGGTACACGATAAAAGTTGTCTTATTCATTAACATAAGTTGAAAATTTCTTGTTTATGATTGTTTTGTTTTTATGGTTGATGGCATAGCTCTAATACTTCTCAATCTCTTGCTATAAGAGTTTTCTAGGAAAGTTATCATTGGCTAGTTATCTATTCTATACTTGATAAAGAGAAGGCTAGGATGTTGCATAAGATGAAACATTTGGGTGGGGATAAGATGTTTGACTGTGTTGAGAAGATTCAATTGTAATTCTCACCTGCCCATTTTTGTTACTTTTCTAGTCTAACCATCCTTGGAATCATTTAATTAATTGCATAGCATATATGAAAGATACATCTTAATGATTTGAGGTTTTGTTGGAGCCCATAGAAGACAAGTGTTAGGAATCCAAGATCATGAGTTTTAGTCATGATAATCATTAATCTTATTAAATTAAATAATACATATATAATTATATATGTAGAGACAATAGATAAAATTACATAGTACACAAGAATTATGTGGGGAAAATCATACAGTCAAATAATCCACAAAAAACATCATTCATATTTGAGAAAACTTACATTGTCTATAACACAGACTCAAGAACCTGACTTTACACAATCTCTCCTCCCCTTCTTCCAATCGCAATGCTTCAATGCCTTTTGTGGTGATAATGCCAAATTCTCGCGTATCACCTATATTACAATTGATATGTTCTTCCTACCTACAATACTCCCTCAAATATAAGGTGGGATGCAATTATTTGTTACATTTGAGTTGTTATAACTTATACCTTTTTATCTTACAAGTGTGTGTGATGTTTAACTAATAAAATAATTTTTAAATAAATCTATTAATTAATAATCAATCCTAAATGTATATGGCCATATGTGCCATATTTATATAAGGCTAATTACTTTGAAATAAAGCCTTATTTAATGTTATTAGGACCACTTAAACAAAAGTGTGTTTCCCTTAATGAACATTATCCACTTACAAGAATATTAGTCCATACAATACTATGCAGGTAAGTACTTCAAGTGTTTAATGGCAAGTTTTTATATTTGAAGAGTACAAGACAATACTGTGTGATGAAACACACACTTATATTGAGAGGGGTAGTGAATTAGTATATATTAAAACTCTACTCAAATCTACTCTAGCAATATCATTCATGCAAGATGTAGCAATTTGAGAACATGCACAAGAGACACACAATTTAATGTGGAAACCCTTATAGGAGAAAACCATGGCAAAATCTTGCTTGTACTAATCTTCTTAGAAACGTTTGTAGGTACCAACCCACTGGAGACTCTGATCCTCACCACTGGGCACCAACTCAGCAAGAGATTGCAATCTCTTCTAGTAAGAGGCACCAACCTCTCGATCTCCTCAATTACGAGGCTTCAACCTCCAAATAATATGTTTGACTTCTCGAGTATTTCTGTTACAATATACCTCACCAATCTACCATAATATTTTCACAAAAATCTGCTATAAATATGTCTTCAAGGTCTGCTTCAAATCTGCAATAATTCACTTCAAGATCTGATCATAAATCTGCAATAATTCACCTTCAGGTCTGCTCATAAATCTGCAATAATTTGCTCTTTTGATCTGCTATAATTCCTTTAAAACATGCTTCATAAATCTCTTTAAATCTGCTCAAATGATCTTCATAAATCTGCTATGAATGAGAATGATGTTCGTTAATTGCTTGCTTCAAAATGAACTTCATAACCTCTTCAAATACCATTGCCAAACAGGGCGACCTTTTGAAAACACATATCACTAACAAAAAGGTGCAATCACTTATTTTATAGGCACCTTTTCACATTTTTCTTGGGCACACCAATAGGGGTTGGTTCCTATTACCCAAGATGGGGTGCCACTAAGAGGGGGTCGGCCTCATGAAGTTTATTTGATTTTTCTCCAAATGGGGCAACTTAGCTAAGGCAGGTCAGCCTCATAAACAAACAAAGGATTGCTTATTTTTATTTAATATAAAACCTTAATTTGGGTGCGAAGAGTAGATGAGGTTGGCCAGCAATAAGATTATCATGGAAGTCACCCCATATTTGCACATACGTATTTCATGAGTCTTCAAAAACTCGTTTGACATCAATGACAACAATATTTCTAACACTGAAATCAACATTAGCTTGAATTAAAGGGGTCACAAGGAAAAACTACCTCCAACATGATGTGCCTCAAGTAGAAAGGTTTAACTTAAATTGGTCATCAAATGTTACAAAATCAATGGTTATTTATAGTTTTCCGTTTTCTGGACAGTGACATCTTTTTTTGTAATATTTTATTGTTATTTAATATCATGAATCATCTAATGTAAGGCTTTGTTTGAATCAGTTTGTGAACCTAAGCCTTTGATACCTTTAGGGATATTCTATAATCTAGTGTTTATGTGTTTAATTTCTTCACCAGAATTTTCTACATTGCCTAGTTGCGTTAGATGTAATCATTGTGTAGTGCCTTCTAAGATATCATTTTGTTGGGTGAAACTTTTGCTCATCATGCCCTTTAATCAGTCCAAACATCAAGGAATTTTTTGTTAATTTTGAATCTCATTAGGTTTCAATTCAAATTTTAATGCTTATCATTGAAGGTAAAATACTGTAATAGTAACCTTATGTCTTTCAAAGGAAGGATGGGATTGGTCTTGGTTTTTCAACTTTAATGCTTTGCCTTAGCTCTCAAGTGTTTTAATTTCATTTTTCATATTTCTGTGATTGACTCTGGATTTTACATTCTTTGTGCTTTCATGTGTTCCAATGTACAAGATTAAGGGAATTTTCTTGTATTTGATCAGTAGTTTCTCATCTTAGGCTTTTCTCGAATCATAACACTTTCTCATAATTGTATTCTTTACTTGACTTATCAGTGGATTAGTCCTTCCAAACTTAAAAAATGTTGCAATGTCTTTAGGAAGTCTGCTGAGAGTTTTTACTTTTAAATAATTTTGGAAAGCTTGCTGTGACTTAATATATGCTCTTGGTAACTTGACTGTAGAAGGACTTTATTGTGGAATTTTTTTTGATGGGAATGGCCAGGCCAGGCTGACTCAAACAAAGAAATAGAACAAGGGAAGGAAGGGGAAAAACAATCTTGAATTGGACCATATTCTTCCACATGTATTGCACGGTTTGGACATTAAAATTGTTGTTACAAAAAGCACAATGATACCAAAAAGTTTAATATGAAAAGATTGTCACGTGGTTTCAGGAATCTTCTATGCCATCTGATGGTTTGTTACTACCTATTACAAGTGGAGTCTGATGATCATAATCCTTGTGATGGTAGGATTTGTCTACTTTGTTCTTCAAAGGAGTTGGAGAATGACAACCAATATATTTTGAGATATTAATTTTTTTATAGGGATTTAGAAGGTTCCACAGTCACCTTCTTCTATTATCCTTGACAAAGGTGTTGCTGTAAAAACTAACACCTCTGGAGTGCAGGTTTGTACGGACAGCTATGCACACTGCGTAATGAGTGCTCTTCAAATTAGGACGGGAAGCTCCCTCGTAGTGCTGGAATGCGTGGAAAAGAAAAGTAAGTCCTATCTTTTTGTTCTCAGCTGGAAGAGGCACAAGGTTAAGAAAACCAAGAACGTTGCAGCTAAGGATTTTCTGGTTTCGCAGACCATTAACTACAACTAAGCTATCTACTTTAAATCTATCCAATTTCCTCAAGAAAACAGAGCATGAGGAAATGGAGCAGGGTTTGACTATCAGACGATAAACGAGTATAGATTCTCAACTTGAAGGCAAGGTGGCGTATCTATCAGCTCAATCTAGACAAGTTTATTGGTAACAATATCACACGATAAACTGGATACGGATTCTCTACTTGAAGGCAAGGTGGCGCATCTATTATCTCAATCCGAATTAGTTTATTAGGCACAAAACAGATTTAAGAATTTACCATGATAATCTCGTGAAACCCTATGTGGCATAACACTTGATCATAATAGTAAAGACTCACAAAACAGATTTATCATCACAATCTCATGAAACCCTATGTGGCATAACACTTGATCATAACGGTAAAGACTCACAAAACAGATTTATCATCACAATCGCATGAAACCCTATGTGGCATAACAATTGATCATAATGATAAAGATGCACAAAACAGAAAGAATTCACCATTACAATTGCATGAAACCCTATGTGGCATAACAATTAATCGTAATAGCAAAGACGCATGAACAAATACCAAAAGAGCAATATTGAGGGCAAGGTAGGCGCAGCATATATTTCTCTCTCAAGCAAAAGTTATTTACAAATGAGCAAAAGCTCTTATTTATATACATCAAGGTGTAGGGAACCCTAAAATCACCTTGAGTCATCTACAGTCTTGCAATGCATGCAAGATTTATTGCTAAGCCCTAATTAAGCAAACTATACAGTTAACTGGAAAACTACCATCGATTAACCGAAACATCTAATCTAAAATGGACAATTGTGCGACATGCCGTCCTCGAGTTAACTGGAACACTACCATAAGTTAGCGTAAAAACCTAAATGAAACTCCAAGTGTGTAAAGCTAATCTCGAATAGATATGCATGAGATGAGGCAGAATTAACGAAAGGGTAAAGTTAACTCCTGTGTGTAATGTCTATCTGAGAGGTGGGCCTGGTTTCTTGGCCTTGATCTCGAGCAACCAATCCCTCAATGAGATTGTTAACTGCATCACTATCGAGATGTGGTTGAGCAATCTTAGCAAACCCAAACTAGCATTTCATTGACTCATAGCTTTGGCTCAAATCTGAAGTGATGGCCATTATCTCTTCTAGCGGCTTGATACATCGGTCTCGGCTTTTCTAGCGAAAATCATGAATTAAGACCGATTTGGTCTTGATCTGTATGTGTATTACTCTGAAAAACTCGCTGTTGATTGTGAACATGGCTATATTCGACAACTTTTCTGGAAAACTAAAAATAGCACGCTAGGCTAAAATACCCTATCAAAGGCAATTTTCACCGAAAAATCTGAAATATGGGTTTTGTCCGAAAAAGATTCTAAGACAACCAGAATGTCAGATTTGTGAAAATTTGACTTCTACTCGACCATGCAAGGAATTTTCATTGAGAAAATTAGAGCCTCGAAGCTGATGCTCAGGAGTAAATTTTCTGAAAAATTCTGGCACATGGGTTTTCTCGAGGAAGCTATTCTGAATCAACCCAGATGATTTGTTTTGCCAAAAGTCGCCAATTCTTCAAACATGCGAAAGAATTTAAGATGAGAAATAGAAGAATTTAAGACAGAAGAAAGAAGTTTTTAGTGCTCTGCTTCTGCTAAAATCGCCATCTTGTCTGAAGTCTGCTGATAATTCTGACTTGTACCTGCAAAGAAAGTGTTTTGAGAAATTGCCTTTGAAAAATTCGCCTTTACTCTTGAAAATTACAAATTTGCCTTTGAAGATATGAATTGCCTTGAAAAATACGAATTTTGCTTGAAAATACGCCTTTGCCTTGAAGAAAAACGAATTTTGCTTGAAAATATGCCTTTGCCTTGAAGAAAAACGAATTTTGCTTGAAAATACGCCTTTGCCTTGAAGAAAAACGAATTTTGCTTGAAAATATGAATTTCTCTTAAAAATACGAATTTCTTTGGAAGCTTGGTGAATAATAAATGAAGATGGCGCCATACTTAAAGAAGATGAAATTCGCATCAATCTGACAACTGCAAGATTTAAAACCTCAGCTGAAAATAGAAGCCTTCTGATTGGACCCCTTTCAGTTACACTGATACTGACACTGAGTCTGGAAATAAATAATAATAAATTAATATTCATCATGCAATTTGCAAAGGCATCAATTTTAGAGATTCGCCATTTTAATGCCAAAATATGCAAAATAAATATTAAATATTATTTAACTTCAGTTGACAAACCGAATGAAGCTTTAGGCTTCACCGTTGGACTTCACCGATTCCGAAAAGTCATCATTCGAGCTTATAGGCGTTCATTTGCTCAAGATTTTACACTTTTTATTAACTTCCTATTTTATAGCTGACGACAAAGTCACGACTGGCCAACTTCAACACTGATTTCTGAGTGACTGGGTGATGCTGAGACTGAACTGAGATATTCATCGGAAAGCCTGCTGAACAAGGAAGAAATGTCTGCTGGGAGACACTACTGCAAAATCTATCGTTTAACACCCTGAAAAATTAGGCGCCCCTGATTAAATTGCTTTTACGGGTTCCAGACAGCCATTTTCCTAAACTGCCATCTGACACTTCAAACGGCTGCTGACGGTGAACGGTGAACCCTGCTGACAGGAAACGAAGCTCACTGCATGCCTGGAGACATTCTGCATCCAACGGATATACATACGACATCTGAAAGCTGTGTTAAGGGCCTCAAAAGTAAAAGCGCCCCTGGCTCTTAGTTGCACTGGTGTCATTTTGACGAAAATTGAACTTTCATCCAAGTACTCTACTTTGACCTCTGATATCTGGAGCTGGGATGACCCGATTCAAGCACTATCTGTTTTAATGGACAGCCAAAAAGGCCCACAAGAGAAGTCTTTAGAGGTGATGAAGCAAGAAAACTGCTTTTAAGACCTCAAAAACTCCAGTGCGTATTTTATTTAAAATTACCGCTCCAGACTTGGCCATTTTCCGGATGTCCTCACTCTTCAGCGTCTTGCCAAAGACCTCACATGTACGAGCATTTGCCAAATCCCGAAGGCTGACGGCTAGGCTCGTTGAAAAGATAAAGTAACCACGCTCAAAAGCCGTGAAGACTTCGAATGCGAACGACCTCATTTGACAGGCCTAAAGGCTAGGCGCCTCTGGACTGTAGAAATACACTGCAAATCTTCTGTTGGTCCGCCCGTGAAATTACGTGCTTGGTAGAACCTCTGCCACGATCACCTGGAACGTCGGATTGACAAGCTGGATGATGCATCGCGGAGCTGGGCTAGAGTAGTATTGATGTCAGGAAGACTTCGTCTGCAAATTTTGCCATCTTAAGGGTCCTTTAAACTAGCGCCCTTGAGCTGTAGTTGCACTAGAAAACAACGAAGAAGCTCAGGAACGTGAAACCTCCATTATAAGCCTATCTTCAGACGATTGCTGCCGGAGTTTTGGGACTCGGATGACTGCGTTTGATAGTTCGTCGGACGAGCAGACTAGTTGTGAACAGATTGACTGTATTCGCTATCAGAAATACCAGAATTTTCCCCCTCTTTAAGATGGGCGCCCTCAGGCTAGAGTTGCACTTTTGCCTGAAAAGAACAATTTTCTCCTCTCTGGAACTTTGGGAATTCCAACTACTGATGCCAGTTGCCGGAACTGCAGGTCTCAAAAATCTTTGCTGGATAGCTCATCGGATAGACAGACCAATTCTCAAGAGTTTGACTGTATGCTTGAGCACTTTCAACAAGATCTTGACTTTCAAAAAGTTGGGCGCCCCTGGGCTATAGTTGCGCTTTCTTGTTTTTCCTCTGAGAAATCCTCATAATTAATCACTGAAAACTCTGTTTCGATCACTGAAATGACCGTGTACAACGTGAAATGCTGCCGTGAGACGCTCCTCTATCGTGCAAAGCTCCATTCTGAGTCTTTGCTTTAGGCTCTGATCAATAAAACTGACTTTGACTGACAAAATATTGACAAAAACTCCATGCTTGATATTGCCCAAAACTATATTTTACATCATTTTAGCAAGGTTTAGACTATTTTATGCAAAATGCCTTGATGAAGCAAAAATAATGTTTTGGGTACAACAAAAGGCTCTTGGCACTTATCCTTTGGGGTGTTGTCACTTTCAAGTAGAAAGCACTGCAATGCAACTCTAAGGCTACCAAGATTGCTACCCCCATTTAGCTTATCTTGGACATTGAGGTCACTAAATGTCTCTTTGATGCATCTTGCCCAGCTATAGATGACTGGTTGATGAGATGATGAATTCTCTTGTATGTTGCTACTAGTATATCCCAATCCTCTTCCTCACATATTAGACATTGTGATCTGCTCCTACTTGGTTTTGAGGGCCAACATGGGTTTCTTGGGTTACGACTTGGAGCACAGTGACATCCATATCACACCAGTTTTCTCTCTACTTATAGTGAGTTTTTGGACTGATATTCAGAGAGGTTCTAGGGGAAGCACGTTGCTCCGTCTTTCAATTGATTAGCTTAGTCCACCCAGCTGAGGATATTTGACTATGAGTATCATCAACTAGTGTATTGGTCCTTTTTGTCGTAGTTGATGGTGATGCCATCAGTTCTATGACAACTTGGAGGAGTGCACAACAAACACAATTATGGGTCCAACAGAATATGGAACTGCTGCCAATCTTAATATCCAGCTTTGGCTTTCATCTGCTCCATGTTTCTCTTTAGGGGTCCTCTCCTCATATGACTATTTGCATTACTTTTTATTGACATGGTTGATGTTTGCTTGCTTTAGGGATTGCCTTATCTACTTAGTTTTACATTGCTCTTGTTCATTATTTTTTAAGTTAAAAGAGTTCTTACATTGCGTTTTTAGTTGCTTTTCTATTGTAAACGGAAGGACTTTTGGGCTCCTCTCTTGTACTTTGGTCATTGTGGACTGTAATACATATTTCTATGTTTTTCATACTTTTGGCAATAGGGAAAAGGGGGGACATTTTTTGGGGAGTCAAAAAATTAACTTGGATATCTTGAATAGAGGGGACTATTATCATAAAGATCTATACATAATTATAACTCATTTAAATTAACAAGTCATTAACATGATGGATGGCGGTAGTCATAGAGTATAATTTTTACGATTAATCCTATACAAGATGATGGCAAAATGAGCTAACATTTTTATAAGGGATGATAGAACAAATTATCTATAATTATCTATGAACCTTTATGTTAATAGTTTGCAACTGTCAGAATATATATGGCTCATGCATGTGATCTGACAGCAATCGTATCAGATTATTTATTCTTTCTGAACTACATTTGAAATCAAATACTACAGAGGAAAACCTCTCATTTTTTGCAATGCTTGTGGACTGCTTTTAACTTTTATTTCCATATTGCTTATGTCACTTAAATATCTCTCATGGTACTCTTCTAAGAAATTCAAATGCTAGAGATACATATGCAAGAGTTATTTTCAAATTTTTGAAGTTAGGTTGCACTAAATTTCCTGTTTCTGGCAGGTATTGTGCCATAATAATTCAAGGGATGTGATAGAAAGAGTCCAGCAAGTCCTCAGGTGATCATTAATCATTGGATGTGAAATTTTGTAACAGTATCACTTCTGGATTTATGTTTGAGCAATTTTTTGACTACCTTATACTTTTATGTCCAGACCAATCCCAGACAATCTGGATTGTCTTGAGCCCTTTGTTAGCAATTTCTTTAGGAGTGTGCCACTTCCAACAATTGTCTGCATAAGTTTGCTGGATTGTAGATATGCATCTATTTTGGAGGAGTCATCATTCAGCAATTCCTCATCAGCTTGGATTTTCCTCACACGATTTGATTCTAATGGGCCACCTGTAGTCCTATTATTGCCCATCCATTCTACTTTTAATGGTTTGCATTTCTTACTTCATTATAATGCAAATATATTATGTCATTGCTAAAGAATTTTCTAATAGTTCTGTGCACAATGATGTAGTTAAGTTCATATTAAGGAGATTGAGGAGGAGTTCTATTTTTAATGTTAGGCACAAGAAAAGATGCTGTGGAGGGAAGCAACCCATGCAGCCTATACTCCATCAGGAATCTGGAAGCTGATGATTTGGAAGGTAATGATATTGGTAGCATTTCCGAGGTTATGGATGTAGTTGCTGAAGAGTTTCGTTTGTTGATGGAGGAAAGCTGCCTTTCCACTTCTGATGCACTTCCGGTTGCAAGTAATGAGGATAAAAATAGATGGTGGCAGTGGAGAATGCAACTTGACAATCGCCTTGGGAATCTTCTAAGGTGCATAGTATTATCTGAATCTAACATTTTCTGGTAGAGACCTGTATTATGATAGTTTTTTGCTAAATGAAGGCAGTTTTAATAGTGTTGCTTTGTAATTACAGGGGAATTGAAGATTCTTGGCTTGGTCCATGGAAATGCTTCTTATTGGGAAAACCATCAGAAGCAGCTTACTATGATGCTTTACAAACACATATGCAGGATCTTAAATCAATGGTTGATTCAGCAGCACTAAATATACGAAAGGACGATTACTTTCCTGTTGACACAGGTCTATTGAAAACTCTGTTAGGCGGTGTTCCCTCTCTAACAAATAATGAAATCGAGAAATGCATTTGTTGTTTACTTTGGTGGAAATATTTTAAGCTTCTTCAGAGCCCATCATTGGCTCAGGTAACCTCACTTGATTGCAGTATGGAATGGAATGGGAAAGAAACAATGCATGGTTCCATTTTATCTCAGTGTATCCATGAAGGATCTGCATGCCAGGATATCATTAGAAAAACTGCAAAAGAACTTACCATCATATTTCAACGTGCAGCATCAAGGAAGAATAATTACTCTAACATTCATAATAACGAACCAAGGAAATCTTCCAGGAAACAGAAAAAACAGTTAAGAGAAGAAGACAGAATAGAATGCAGATCTTCTGAAAGTTTGCCCCCAAGCAACTTGTCAAATGATTTGGAAAATTTAAATACGGCGTGCATTCCAAGAGAACCAGTTGTGCTTGTACTTGATGCCAATTCACAGGTAAATGCATTAATTGTGGCACTGTAACACTTATGCAATTTTTATCAGCACTGATTTATGGTCATGATATTGAATGCTTTTTTGTGCAGGTACTTCCTTGGGAAAGTTTGCCAATACTTCGGAACCAAGAAGTTTATCGTATGCCATCTGTGGGAAGCATTTCAGCAGCTATGATTTCCAGAGGCCTCCTAGAAATGGTGGATTGTTTTGATGCAAAAGAGAAAAAAATGTCAAAAAGGAAAACCAATACAAAACAGGAGATAGTGGCAAGGAAAAATCCATGGTCTGTAGCATTAGAACGGCAACCGAAATTACCAGTCATGGACCCTTACAATGCATTCTATTTGTTGAATCCAAGTGGAGACCTCAGCACCACACAGGCTGCATTTGAGGATTGGTTCAAGAGTCAGCAAGGCTGGCAGGTAAGATATGTCAAACAAACTGTTCCTGGTTTCAGATTTTTCCATTTTTAAAACTTTTGCTTAACAAGGATTTGTCTTGCACCTTAAGTTGAGTCTTAACTTTCTAAAATACATTTCATGTGGTTTTAACTTTTTACAGGGTAAATCTGGAGAAATTCCGACTCCAGAGGAGTGTATTTTTGCTCTCCAAAAACATGACCTTTTCATCTATTTTGGACATGGAAGTGGTATGGGACTTAAAAATAAAATAACATTTTGGGTTGCATTTTTTATGTTTGGACTAGGTGTTAACAATAAAATCTCTATTTTGTTGTGTGATCAGAATACTTCTTTAGAAGAATTTGATCCAATTTATTTATGGGTTAATGATCATCTCGGTATTGGTACATTGACTGTTTAAGACCAATCATGTAATTTTTTTTCTGTTCATGTAATCAATGTGTAAAATGTTGGAGATAGTGTCCTAATGACCCTCAATTCTGGATACTTGAATATGTCAACTCTGCCAAAACTCCCAATAACTAAATTCTAGCTCAAATTGCTTTATAAGTTTAGTTAGTTCATTCCATTATTCAAGAATATGAGAAAACCAAGCAAAATGCATGCAAACAGCAGTAACAAACATCATCAAATGGACAGAAATGCAGAAATACACCTGAAGAATACCATAAATTGGCAAAAAAAATCCAGAAGAGTGAGCTAAAACTCCTCATGCCACTAATTTCCAGTCTTTTATAAGTCTATTTATTGTTTTAGAGTTTCCAGTCTTTTATAAGTCTATTTATTGTTTTAGAGTTTCCAGCATTTGATAAGTCTATTTATTGTTTTAGAGACATACTGGAACCCATATAACATGTACAACAAGCTCCTACACCTGTAGATGATCACAACTCTATGAAAATCCCATATTCTTCACTTGCAACAGTAAAAATTGAACATATGGAATCCTAGAATGAGAGTCAATCCTTGTCCCAGATGTTGCTTGTCTTTTTATGTCTCTGGAATCCTCAGATGGGAAAATCTGTTTCCAATGCTTGAAATGGAAAGAGACAATGTTGAAAACTCTTCAACTTTCTTACAGTACAAAAACACTGCTTTACAAAAACCTAGTGGTTAAGAAACAATTGGGACATTATGTAACTGTCAGGTTGGTTATGGAACTGCTACTTGACGAAAGCAGTTGTAAAACTGATGAGGGAGTTACTAAATCACCACCTAATGAAAACTGGAATTAATTCATAACCTTCTTTATCTGATGATGTTACAATTGGAGACGTAGGTGGCAAGTGTGTATCATTAGTTTCATTAATCAAAGAATCATCTTTCATCAGCGGTGAAGAAAAAGAAATGAATCCCTCTCTGCAAACAAAGTCATCAATCAAAGTGTCTGGGCAGCAGCTTGGAATAAAGACATTCTGAAACTGTGGATCTGATTGAACTTTGTTTAGTTGTGTGCTTTGTATTTTCTTCTCTTTGAAAATTCTAAACTCCTCAAATTTATCTTCTAAAGCTTGATCAAAATGTGATGAATAACAATCAAAATCAGAAGTCATCTGCTAAACATAATTTGGTGATGACAAAGGAGAAAAGGGTGAAACACATAGTTTCTCATCAGGCACTTGATTATTTATACTTCAGCTAAAGAGACTTCTACCAGTTTAGATTGCAAAGTTATCTCATGGTTGAGTTCTCGTAAAGGTATACGATCATTATCCATCATAAGATCGCTTTCTTTCTTTGAAAAGGTGTATCCACACCATTGATTTTACCAACAGAGCTTTCCTCTTCGTGATCAGTGATCAATGAGTAAGAACATCCTCCCCACAAAGGAAGTCATCATCTGAAGCATTGAGACACCAACTGGGAATGAAAACTTTTTGAGATTCTTCTTGCAGCGTTCTTTCTTCATCATTGTTTCCAAGTGGGGACTGCATGCCTGCTGGGAGAACTTTCAGTGACTCTTCTTCACGCTCCCCACTTTCAATTGGGTGATAGATTTCTTCTTCATTATTGCATGCTTCAATACAGTCTCTTCTTTCTATCTCCACTGGTTCTTTTCAATCTTGCTTAAGTGCAGATATAGTAACTTCTTTGCAACATGCATGTCCTAACGAGTCTCTTTTAGCCTTTTGATTAGAAGGGGTTTCATCAAATACTGGTTCATTTGTAGGAAAATTTCTGCCTCTTCATTATTATCTTCATCATGCAAATCTTTGAAAGTACAACTTCTTTCTGATAAAGGTTTATGATTACAAGCAAGAAAACAAGCTTCTTTTCAATCTTTTTCTTCAATATTTTGCAGAGTTTGAAGCAAAGAAGGATGTACCTTATCAAAAGCAAGTTGCATGCCACCATAGAAGCTTTTCAAGAAGTCAACTTGCTTGAGCTTGTCAAGAGCTTGATTTTTTTGAGATTAGTACATGGAAAAAGAAAGATTTTCATCATTGCTGTCACTACCAGCTTCTGATGGAGGCAATTGCAAGTTACACCTTCAAAGTTCTTGATACTAATCCATTATTTAGGGTTTTTCGTTCAGATAGAGTCCCCATCCTTCATTCCAGAAAAGACACCTTTACATTTATGAGGAAATAAAAGCACCAACACTTTGATTTTTTCCCCAATAGAGTTGCCAAAAATCTGTTGGGTAAACAAATTTGTTAGTGCGATATTAGTTCAAAGAATGACTTTGTTCGCCTGAAGAGCAGTGACAACCATACCAACTATTGGAGAGATTGCTATGGAACAATGATCTTCTTTAGTACGTTCCTAGATTCATATGATGGGTTTCATAATAATCTATATGATATTGTAACAATAGTGGATGAATAACTTGCAAATCTCAATAGAGGAAGAAATAGGCATGCACAACCTTTAAAACAAGATGCCAAGATTAAGGTTGTATTTCCTTACACATATTGCATAGTTAATGAATGCTACAACAAATGACTAATATTTTCCACCATGGCACAAAGGGATTACTTATTTAGCATACAAAAAACCAGTAATGATAACACAAAAAACTAGTGTTCCATGGAGTTTCCTGACACGGAGACGGTGGAACGTGGGGACGAGGGGCCTAAGTTTGGGAGTGGCGGGAGGACGGTGACGGCAGTGGAGTGGTGCTAAAATACATATAGTACTTGAAAAATTAGTTATAAAAAGATGTATAATTGTAGGAGCCTAAGTAATAAGTAAAGTTTAAAGTTTAACACATTGCAATGATTTCATTGAACTAGAGAACATAGAAAATCAAAATACAGACATTAGAACGAGAACTAAAAGTTTCAAAATTTGAATTTCATAATCATGATTCATAATTACAATCAACAATGATCAAACTTCAAACTTAAAAAAAAATAGTAATACTAATTACTCATGACTCATGAGTCAATGGCTAATGGCTTGATGCCTCTAATCATCCCTAAGCTCCATGTCAATCTCCTCATCATTGGAATTGTTGGACCCCACATGCTCAAGCTCATCTAAACCAATACCAACCAGCCTTGTCTGTGTAGCATCATCATCTATCTGTGCTGGCTATTTTGGTTCTACATCCCATTTGGCTGTTGGACTCTCCTTGTATGTTGTGTTGCGGTCAATGAGATGCAAGGTACTATGTACAACCACAAGCTTCTTTGCCCTCCTAGAAGTAAGCCTGTTCCTCTTAAGGGAGTGGATGAAGCGATAAGTAGACCAGTTCCTCTCAGCAGCAAAAGAACTAGAAACCTGGGATAGCAAATGAATGGCTTGAGTAATAGTCAAAGATCTAGGCCCATGCATAGTCCACCACAACTTGGGGTCCTCCTGTGGCATAGACTCCAAATCTATATTGGCCGCCTTTGAATATCCTGAAAGAGTGACAAATTTTGTCCTCTCTGTACGAATCAAGCTAGCCTCTATAGGATCATGCATTTTCTCAATGGCCTTCATGAACCCTTCACCTCAACATCCTCTATAGGTGTAATTTTATTGGGCCTTTGCACATACCACTTCGGGTTCAATGCATAGGCAGCCATGTGTAAGGGAGTGTTAAGCTTCTCCCATCTACGCTAAATGATTGGATGAATATGCTTGGTGTAGAATTGCTTTGTGGGGTCCTTCTCTTGCAAAACAACCTTTATTTGATCAAGCATAGGATCAATGCACTCATATACCTCTCCAAGCAAAGGTGGATTAGAATCTCCAAATCTAATATTTGTGAAGAGTGGAGTAATGATGGACAAAATATATTTGGTATCAACTCGAAAGACATCATGCTTCACCACCTCCTTAACTCTTAAACCCTATTGTGTCTTCGACTTAGGCCATCAATTCCATTCTGCTGTCATTACGATTAGTTGCAATGCCTCTTGCAACTCAAGCATCCTCTCCAATAGAATAAAGTATGATGCATACTGAGTCTCTATAGGTTTCAGGATTTCCTTTTTAGAGGACCTGAAAAGTGTATGTGAAGTATGGTGGTTGCAGATAAACATTTGCACATCTCTAGGATCATTGACAATTGTTTTGATCCAGTTGATTTCACCTATGTCCTTAAGTGCATTATTCATGGCATGTACACAACAAGGAGTCCACAAAATATGTCTATAGGTTGCCTCTTTCAACTTCCTCGCAACTTTGCATACATGGGCCACATTTGTCACTACCTGCACCACATTTTGTAGCCCAACCTCCTCTGTAGCATCCTTGAGGATTTGGAATTGATAATGAGCATCCTTGCTATGCATTGAACAATCAATAGCCCTATGGAAAAGGGCCTGTTGTAGATGTAACCATGATATTGATGATTGGCTCATACCTAATATCCGTCCACCCATCCATGACTATATTGCGTCCACTTGTGACCCAGGTTCTCTTCATCTTCTCCATCAAAATATTAATCTTGGAATAGTTTTGATCTAAGATTGTTGTCCTCAATTTAGTCTCCCTTGGTGGCACATATGATGGTCTTGCCATTATTATTTTTGACATAGCTTGCTTATAATAAGGAGAGCGAGCCACGTGGAATGGAATGCCATTGGAAAAGAAGAATTTGCCAATGGCCTCATCTGCCTCATCCTTTGCTTGCACATTGAATAAATCTGCCAATGGTTGTGAAGATGCCATCTTACATTTCCCCTTAGGCTCTGCGGCACTTGAACTGGATGGATTGGATGGTCTTAGACTTTGCAAAGTAGAAGTAGAAATTACTGAAATCTGATTACCCCTACTCTTTTATGGTAAAATAACAAATATACGTACTTCATCCTCATTACAACCCCATAATTTAAATATTTCAGACTTGTACTTTAAGTTCCCTTCCACCTTTTTGCATACATCTACACCTTTGCCTCGAACAAGAACAAAACGAGAATTAGTTCTAGTAATGCTGCCAAACCATTCAAGATTAGACATGTGGCACTTCCACTTTCTAGTGCCCCTAGCTGTCCCAGGCTTTGCTGCTACCTTTGATGCAAATTGTGTTAAAGGTAATTTTGAATCAAAGGGGCCCTTGGCCCGTTTTTCGAGGATTTGTGAAGGGCAGCCATAATTTTTATTCCCAATAGAACTTCCCCCCACTCCCCCCCTGCTCCCCCCATGCTCCCCCCACTATTTCAAATTCAGGATGATTAGATGATTCATTTACGCTTTGAATTTCTACTTCAACCTCTTGACTCCCATCCTGACTTTTGTTGTAAGAACTCATAAGGATAATGATGTTGAAGAAAACAATGTTTAAAAAAATCATTTACAATTTTGAATTTTTGAGCAAATAAATAGCAAGCTGCTTATACAATCATAAATTCAAATGAAAATCTGAAATCACAAAACAATTTAAAGCATAGACAACGCATGGTAGTATCCCTGAAAGAAATGTGGTCTCATGGATTGCAATATGGCAAGATATGCACAAAATGGATTTGTGATTTTGTTTAAAAAGCTATAGAAACTTTCAAGCAAACACAATTAATTGGTAGGTGTAAACTGTAAAGCTAGATTCCACAACCTTTGCAAGCATCCTCCCTGCCTCTAATAAAATGGGAGCTTTGGAATAGGGTATGTACACTCATTAAAGCATATTGAAAGATGAATTTCTGTCAGATATTATGGTTGAAAATGCTCTAGTAGGTATGTATGCAAAATGTCGAAGCACAAGCAAGGCACGTGTAAGGGTCTACCCTATTCTGAAATTAGCCCAAATAGTTTTGAAGCCCAACAATTATTTTTTCCCGAAACCAACTAACCAATTAATCATTTAGACATTTTGTCAAACATTTCCTAACTGCTGTTCTGAGTTTATAAACATATTGTTCTCGCCAAACAGAGCAAGGTTTCATGGACAGTTTATAATTGATCTTTTCTCACAACGGAACACATTTTATCTATATATATATATATATATCACAATTGAGTCATTTTTACATATGTATTTCCAATGGAGATCACCATACATTACTTTAATAAGCTTGACCAAGCACTACAAATACATTATATTATAATTTAATATTCAGATATTTTTACTGCTAACCTTGCTTGGCGTAGCTCCCTATGCTTCGTACATAATCTTGGCTCACACCAATTGACCAGCGGATGATAGTGTTGTCATACAAAGATTATTTCAGGCTGTGTCTACTTGTTTCAAGTATGACACGTTAGCTCCACAACAATCCTGGCAGCAGCATTAATATTTTCCCCTGTGCATCAATCTCTATATGCTAGCTCTAACATTAATATCATTGCCATGACTTCACCCTGATGTTAGCTCCAAGAATGAATACGACCATGCACCATTTTAACCTAAACAACTCCTTTAGGCTGTGATAACCAAGGGAAACTGTTCGGTCATCTTTGTCTTCACGCCACTGCTAATATCTAAATGTTAATACTCCACATTTGGGTTGCGTCCTTTTCCACTGGTATCAACTGATACGATTCATTTTTGAATACTTCCTGTTAGTTTTAGGATCAGAAATGTAAACACGCAGAAAATGCAACACAGTGAACAAAGAACACAACAGTTTTACCTTGGGAAAACCCTCCTACTTGAGGGAGGAAAAAAATCCAGCAAATAATCTCTTCTTATATATCAGAATAATAAGAGCAGAAATCTGCTTACAAATCAGGCCCTTTAAATTTGAGCAAGACTTATACAAATAATCAGATCTGCTGCTAAAGAAGTGCGAACTGCTGCCAGGAATGAGAAATTGGAGTGAATGATTGTTGATGCACCAATGAGAGGACTTGATCCTCCTTAAATACAAAGCCAAGAGACCTCCCTCCTAGGTCGACTATTAGAAAGAATAAATATCATTTACAACATGAAGGCTGACCTGCCTTTAGTTAAGGGAAAATAGCTCCCGAAGCTATAAAACACTAACACTTCCAAATACGCTAGTGTCTCCCTCAAAACTTTGCAGATTAAGCGGCTCAAAGTTGATGATGGCTTCAATGAAACATGCTCATGATTCCCTCTTAATTTCCCAATCTTTGTGATATGCATCTGCCTTGGAGTAATACCACGACCTCCAGAATGTAAATTTTTGTTTTACTAAAAAGACCCAAAACTTACAGCTCTTATAAAGATGGGTGCTTATAAAAGATATCACATGACTCTCCTTTCAGGTGTTTCATTGGTATTTTCAACTTGAATGATTTTGTCCCTTGCTTTGCCAATGCCACTTTGTCAACTTTAAATACACATAGCCAAGTAATTAGGAGCGGCAGTATTGAAATATCGTTGAAAGAAACAGTAGCTATGGCATTGAAGCTCTCATGTCTCCTTTATCTGCCACGTTATAACAAGCTGCCAAGAAAGTGGTCGATGCTTTGTCTTCAACACCTTTATTCCGAGTTACACAACTATTAAAATCTTATAACATAAAGCCCGATATTTGATTTACTCACTTGACTCTGTGGATGGATATAATCCAAGGTGAAGAACAACTATGAATTCTCAGGATGCAACCTCCAAGATTAATGTTTTTGACATCCTTCTTGAAGATTAGTGCCACTCATACATAGCTCCTGACAACACAATTCGACCATTCAATATTGATTTTTTTTGAATCCTGCTTTATGAGTAAATAAAATTAGCGTTGCCTACCAATATAGCCTCACAAACTTAATTCATGGTGCTCCCGTTATGTGATTCACCTTGTTTGTCGACACGACTCCTTCAATATGGTGACGTTTATTTGATTAAAGCTACGAACCTCCCTTCAAAAACTAACAGCTTAATCTTTAGATAGGATATCCGATATGCAAAGCTCGACAACCTCTTAGTGACCTCCGTCTTTTTTTCCCAATCCCAACAAGATGATTCAAATAATGTTAAGAACAGTCTTTGCCATCTTGCTACCAGGGGATTACTGAAATATTATCACATCCCTGAAAATCCCTAATGTTTTTTGGCTTGAACTGAATGCTTCAGACTTAATTTTTGCTTAATCCTTTACTATGAACAAAACCAACATATTCTCTGCTATTATCTGAAATTCACTTACAAACAATTTTTGATAATATCTTTGTAGCATAACTTACAGTTCTTACAAATTCTGAGATGTATGACTCTATCATCAATTGCACAAAAAAATTATAAGAATTCACTCTATTGAAGCTCTTCAACACCTACTACTGTCAGAAATTTGTCTCAATACGAGACTTAACAAATTTCGAATCTAAAACGATAAAGCACAACTGCGAAATTTGAATGCCTTCGCCCATATGAGAATTTGGTTTTCGCCCAATTCTTGAGAACCCGAGGGTTTTTGTCCCCAAGCTCTTGGAAACTAAGCTTTCCAAAAACCAATCCAAAATCTAGTATTAGAAACAATGTTTCATAAATATTTTATTCCTTCCTCTTTGTAACTCCTGCTGACCTCTTGAATTCCTCTTTTTTCCCATTTCACTTCTAATTCTTTTCCAAAAGTAACTTATTTAATATATTTTACTTTACTAAAATTTAAGTTACTTTTGTACCAATAATTAATTTAAGTGTTTTTTTTTCTTTTTTAATTTGAACCTTTTTTGACAACTAAAAATTAATTATATGTTGACTTTTAAAATTGGGTACATTACAGTCTGCCTTTCCCAAATATTGCTTGTCCTCAAGCAATGTCAGCAAAACCACATAACCACTTGTTTGAGACAACTCGAAACCATTTGTAATTCCAGGATTCCAAACCAATCTTTTGAAGTTACCATCAGGTTGCCGCTGTGCTGCTCTGATAAAAATAATCGGCTCATCATACCAAATCCAAATGGCTACAATCAACATAGTAACATCAAAAGATACATGGACCAGTCAATTGAAGGAATTGCCATAACCACTACTCAACAACATGAGAATACAAAAATTCTGAATCATATCTGAAATTTCTTCTATACTTTGCTGCCATATGACAATCAAATTCTGAAATTTAATCAACTCATTAGCCAAAACTGTATAAATCAGAATTACGATGTTTGAGTATCACTTGCACATAAGAAAACTTCTAGTACGCATAGGGTTTGCGAACCAAAAATTGATTGTAGGCTCCTCCCCAATGATAGAAATATCAACATTTAATTCCCGAGTGCCATAGTGACAAACATGCACACACCAATCCAAACAATCCGTTGCTAACATCAATGCAAAGTGTGAGAATTTTATGATCAGCACCATAGACCAAGCATTAAACATTAATGTGTAGGTAGGAGACCAAAGAATCAAATCTGACCACTCCTCCCCAATTTTGTGCACATTGTTGTTATGCATTTTCACGAGGTGAAGAATAGTATACTCATTATGAAGTATCATGTCTCATGAGTGACTTGAACCCATAAACATTATCTTATCCTTATACATAAAACTTTGAGTATCAACAAGATGAGACCCTTTACCAATGCCAAACTTAAGATTCTTATCCACCATCTCATGATAAACGAAATCATATAGAGATAATGAGCTGATGTCCACAATCATAGAATTAGCATCTAGTGCATACCTTCCATCAATGTCTTCATAGATCTCATGCATACCTTCTTCCCACATTGGTTGCCTATCATTAACTGCTGATTCATGAAGTATATCAAGCTGAAAAATGTCTTTATCACTTGTTTCATTTGCTATATCATGATTGCAATCTGTACCTGTGTGTGAAGATTGATCCTCAAAATTCAAGAATTCAAATTCTTGATACGATTTCCAATCTTTGTTAGCATACTGAACCTTTCTAATGCGTGGGATGCTGAAATCATTATGCATCATTTCATTCCCATGCAGTTCATCAATCCCTTCAACAATTTGTTTGATCTCATTTTTCTTTGTTTCACCTTCTTGATCATCGGATGTGGCTACAATAGGAGTAGAATTTTTTGCTTTGTATAGAGAAAAATGAGCCATACTTAACTGCAAACAAAGATCATCAGCCTCTTTTTTCTTGTCTTCAACATACTTGAACACAAGATCCTTGTTATGCAACAAAGCATAATGAAAATTGAAAAATAAAAACAAAATAAACTAAATACCTGTACACACTCTCAATTTTGTAGATATTGTGCCAAGTATGGAGGTAGTTAGTAGTAGTGCCTGCCATGACCAATGACCTCCTTAGTCCCTCACACACAACTCAAGTAAAATTAAAAACTAAAAGCTAAACTTGTAAAATGTGAAATGTCAATTGAGGCAAATAAGAGTAATGTTGGGGTCGATTTAGGGTTTGCAACTTATGTTTTACTTTTGTTTTTCTTTTTAAATCATTAATTTTTTTTCCGGGTGGTGGGAAATGCCTAGGAGATTCTTGAGGGTTGAGGGACGTTTGGGAGTCTTGGGGACGTCCCAAAGTCCCCTTTTGGCATCTCCCTAAAAGAAGCAACAAGGAAATGTCCCCTTGCGCGAGGAAACAACAAGGAAATGGTTGAGAAACTTGGAGGCGATAGAGGGATAGTGGGGGGACATTCCCCAAGTGTCCCCACGTCTCGGGTGCACGTGGTTTTTTAGGGTGGACACGTCCTCGTGGAACATTGCAGAAAACAACTAAAACGTAAGAATCAGGTGCTTTCCGGCCATAACTGATTTGTGGTTGATTTTTGATCATCACTTTTAAGACTTTATGAAATATTTGATAAATTATTATAAAATCTTTTTAATGAGTGTGCATTCAGCTCATTAATTTTTTTTTTAAACATTAATAAAATTGACTTTATAATAAATTTTGAGTCTTCGTCAAAATTTTGACAAGCATATGCCAGCCAAGGCATTTTGTTGAACACTGAGATTGCATTAACTTTAGTCATTCATCTGCAAGTGTAATTTGTTAAACATATTCTTTTGTTTCTCTCTCTTAATTGAGACAAATTGCAATCTTTGAAGTTTGCTCAAAACTTGCACACCGTGAAGGGCAGGGGGCGGTTGGGCTCGTGTTTGATCGGAGCTAGTTCCGAACTATAGCTGCTGTGTTGAAAACAACTCTCTTGTTTCATATGCAATTGTTAGCTTCTCACTATGGTGGTAGAGAAATAATCCTTTGTCTTCCTCTTCTACATCATTAAGTAAATGTTTTGAATCTAGAAAATACCCATTTGTCCACTTCTACATAAATGCTTTGCTTCATCTAAAAATGCATGCTTAGACAAATCAGATCCTATTGTCATGCTTTTATCTACTTCAGGTTGTGAAATATTATTAGTATTTCTGACATTAAAATATGGAGCACTTTAATCTCTATGATTGTTAGAAACCCCATTGCTAGGAGAGATGTGTTTGGATTCAATATAATCTCCAAGTTTAATAGACATAGCTTGTTCTACAATGCTCTTCTCTTCATTAGTATAGAACATAATTGAAATCTCGCCAAATTGAAAAACTCGCCAAGCCCAAAAAACATGACTCGGCAATAATTCGACAACTTAAAAAATTGCTTAAATTTCATTAAAACACATTTTTTTGTTTGTTGCAAAATTCAATGATAAGATGCATCCAATGAGTAAACAAAAGAAACAAGTTGAGTCTAGTTGTATTTGATTGATTTGAAAGCAAATTGGGTACAAAATGGCATCCTCATGTGGAATGCGCTGATAGTAATAGTTTGAAACAAAATGAAAATAATAAATTGTTTTTGTAAATCTAAAAGTAAATACTACATTAATATATTTTACAAATTTACATCTTCCTCTTCCCATGTCTAGTGAAAACTAAGGGAGAGGTAGAACTAGACGATATTATAGATGAAGATTTGTAGGCAAACTTGGAAACTTGGACTTGGAGAGTACTTGAAAAATAAAATGAATTCAATGGGAGTTTTAGGGCAATGTCCCCAATGGGGTTGAGGGGTAGCGCCCCTAGTGGGTGTTTAGGGGCAATGCTCCTAGCGGGGTCGAGGGGTAGTGCCCCTTGTGGGGGTTTAGGGGCAGTGCCCCTTGTTGGGTTTGGGGTTAGAGCCCTTGCCACCAAGCCCAAATTAAGATCTCGAAAACCACACAAACCTTCATGGTTTACATCATTTTGCATTAACAATTAAACCCAAATTAAGATTGAAAAATGAAATGAAAATGCCTTTTCATTGGCTGTAGGAGACTTTTTCATAGACGGGCGAGTTTTTCTTGTGGAATTGTTGAGTTTTTGGCAAAAAGTCGCCAAAAACTCGGTGAATTTTTTTGCTTGACCTAGCGAGCTGTTTTGGCGAGTAAATGTGGGAAAAACCCACTAGGAAAAAACTCGCAAGTTTTTAAAAACTCGTTGAATACTCGACTAGTTTTGCAACTATGGCATAGAACATGGCCTCTAGTTGATGAGATTCTAATGCAATAGAGTTTTCGTTAATCGCTTCATTGATGGTTATTTTAGGCAATGTTACTAGTGCAATTACTTTAGTATAACTTGTATGTCCGTCTCTGGCAATGTGATATTACCTTGTGTAGAATCCTATCCTTTGCAATTTGGATTGCAATCATTCATACCACATTCCATTTTACTTGAGCTCAAGGCACGACATTCAACTTCTTTCTTTTCCCTTGCTTTTGAATTTCTTGTTGGAGGGTTATCTGTTCAACTGATTCCTTGATCAAGAATAACTATACTTGAATCTTTTGTATCTTTTTTCTTACATGAGGTTATCTCAACAAATTTAGAGTAGGTTTCCTTTATTGGTTGCTTATGCCATAGTGCTATTTGCTTCTTGATGATGAGATACACTTCTTGTCACTTGAAGATCAAGATTAGTTACAGACGAGTCAATTGAGATAGTAGAAAATTGAGGCAACTTCTATGTTTGTGCTTCCAATGTCCATGATTGAGGATTTTCTTTCTAGCTGTCAGCTCTGAAAAGAAAATTGTACTACCTTTACCGCGATTGTTCAACAAATCCATTTTGGATGTCCTGTAATCATGGTGCACCATGAGACCACATGTCTTTGAGGTATTTTTCCAAACAATTAGCGCATCTGCCAAATACATTCACTTGGTATCCCTTTCTAGCAAAATGGTTATGTCCATAACCTGTTCTTGTGCTATTCCATGAGATGACATCTTTCCAGGGCATTTTGACAATTTTTTTTGTGCTTTAGCCATATTTCCACGTTTTGTAAACTTGTCTACCAATGCATTGCAACAAAATCCCTTTTCCATTATACTTTGATGTACGCCATCATTATTCTGTAGTTTTCATTTTGTTTTAGTGCGGGTAGGATTCTAAAGCATGGAATTTGGCTTTATAACCAACAATTGCTTTTGCCCAAAAACATTTTCAACAAATCCATTTTGTATATAGCCTACAATCATTGTGCTCCATGAGATCACAACTCATTGAGGTATTTTGCTAAAGGATTCAGGTGCCTTGTCTTTTCTTCCACATTTGCATGTAAATCTACTAGTGCATTTGCAATGACAACATCTGACAAAATTCCTCTATCTGTTAGGTGTTAATGGATGGTCATACGTTGTTTTCCACTCATGGTAGCTTTGCCATTTGCATTGTCTATGCTTTAACATTTTGCATTCATGTGCACCAAATCATTTCAACCATGCTTCAATGGATGCTCAAACCTTGTTGTAAAGCTTCCATTTCAGCATAGGAGGATGTTGGCAAGGTCGTGGGATTTGGCATTATATCAGCCAAAATACATTTTCTTAAACGTTTCAAAATCCTCTCCAACAAATCCATTATGTGCAAGTCTTGCAAGGATGGCACACTATGAGATCACATCTCATTGAGGTGCTCTGTCAAATAGTTCACACACTCTGTCTATGCTTCCACAATTTGCACACATGTATACCAAAGTTGTTGCAACTACAACATTTGATAAATTTCCTCTATCCATTAGGCTTTGATGGAGGCCAATACCCTATTCCAAGGGTTCCCTTTTCCGTGTGGGCTAGGAGGATACTCCAAAGGTTGTGGAATTTGGTACTCCACTTGTAAATTGCATTTCCTTTAAAGTTTTCAAAGCCCTTCCTGTAAATCCATTTTGTTTATGCTCTGCAATCATAGCTGTAAGAGGCTAGGTGTCTCTCAACCCAACCACCGACTGAGAATGCAAGGTTTTTGTTTGTTTTTGATTTTTTTTGTGGTTTTTTGCAAATAAAGAGAAATTGCAATTTTGCAAGGAAATGCTTGGAAAAATAAAATAAAATACCAGAAGATAAAATATGACAAAATATAGCTTAGATTTTGATGCCAGATGGTTTATTGATCTTCCAGAATAATTACAACTGCGAGATTCAAACATTCAAGTAAAAAGGCAAGCTATTTATTGAGAACCTGAATAAGCTTGCAGGCGCTTGAAAAGAAGCCTGAGATGGTAAGGCTGAAAGAGAATATGCAATCTCCCACCTCGAAATTGATGCAGAGGCTCCAGAAACCCTAGGCATCCAACATGAAGAAGCCAGAAGACAAAAAGGCAAGGTGTCCTAGCTTGTAGGAATAGTACGACCCTTGCTGCTGTAAAAGTACGGCCCAAACCAGCATTTAATAATTCCGTACTTTCTTGAAAAGTGTGCCAGATGATAAGGAAATAGTCGCCTCTGAATAGGAAACCCTTCTGGAGAAGTTCGATCCAAATCCTTGATGAAATACTTCACAATAAACTCTGTAATGACCTCTGAATGAAGCCACTCAACTGACAAGCTTCAACTGGTATCTCACAGTCTCAGTATGTTTGATTTTGAAGAGGGAACGTTCTCCAAAATCCAATGATTTGCAGAAACCCTTGTTTCACAAACCCCAATGCTCTCAGAGAGAAATAAAGACAAATTAGAATAATCATCAATAATGAGTTCGATTTGCCTTGAAGAGAAATATATATCTTTTCCTCAAAAGTTCGACCCTTCTTCAAAAATCAGCTTAATTGCATTTAATAATATAATAATTCGCCCCTTTTAGAGACTTAGGCAAATTATTAATAAATGGCGTCCTTTTTAATAAATGAGTATTAAAACTCATTAAATATTAGATTTTCCCCTTTTTATTATAAAGTATTAAATACTTTATAATTCGCCATTATTAATAACTTTAATATTTCATTAAAGTGACTTTATATTATAAAGTCAAATTAATAATCTTTTAATTATTATCAAATGCTCTAATAATCCCTGTTTGCTCATCAAATCATCAAACTGGGTCGAAACTGAGCTGACCTACTGAATCAGGTGCCCTGCCAAAAATAGCAACTCTTGCCTGCCTGACTTATTATAAATAGTAAGTATCTGTAAATCACTCTGAAAGTGTCTGCCAAGGCCCAAACCTGAATCAATTGTTGGAGTAATGTTCCCAAATGCTGGATAACTACCTCAAGTGATCCTCTAAACACATCTGCCAACCTACGCAGATCTGAATGATAGGCTAACCCCTGAAATAACTGTACTGCCTAGGAAGGGGACATGACAATAGCACATGGTGAGTTCACATTTCCTTAAAGCGTTGAGGCTTTGGGAGGTTATTGGTACCAGGAGAACCTCCTACAAGTTCCGATTCCACCTTAAAATATTGGCAAGCTTATTTAAAATGCCATTTGAAAGTAGTGTTAGGAAAGGGTCATTAGGAGTGGTCGGAGCTCGTAGGGGTATTGGGAGCTATTTGGACTTAGGAGGGTATTAGGAACTACTGAGGGTAAAGGATGGATTAGGAATTGTCAGAAGTTCCTAATAGGTTAGGAACTAAAAGAAATTTTCAATATTATAATAGAATTTGGATTTTGAGATAGCAACAAAGAATAATAACTTGAATGTTGATGATTCTAGGAACAATTATTTTATTTATTTTTAAATCTAACTAACAATACCTCAACTTCCAATGAAGAGTGATTTGAGGCTCATTATTTGATTTTCCAACTTGGAGAAGTGAGACTAAACTTTTGGAGAATGCCCGATTTTTTTATTGAAAACCTTATAAATTTTTCCCGATAAATTTGCTGACCTGAAAAATAAAGATTTATGCATAACTTTACCTAAATTTTGCCATACGATTTTGCTTCAGCTCTTGCAAAACTCCAAATTTAATTATTTTTCATAAATCACCTTGTGGAAAATTAAACATCTAAAATGTTATAAGCCATAAAGCATTTTGACCTGAAAGCTTGCCACATTAGGCGAAATACTATCAAGAAGATCCCCATAAAAGGATTTTGCATCAGTCCTCATGGATTTCAAGATTTAACTGTTTTGGAAAATCTTGACGAATTGTATCATTGCTTTGATGATTCTAGTTGGAATGATAGGCTTTTCTCGTTAATCTTACATACCTGTACTAGCTTTGATACATGGAACTGACAGGAACCAAGTTAAACATGACATGGGTATGACAATTAGTACATAAAGCCTGCGAAGCTAATGTTTTTGCGACTAAAAGCAACTTGACTAAGGAGTTTGATGCATGAACATGCTTATCATTTGGATGTGAAAAATTTAAATTTGTTGGTGTTGAAACGAGGCCAACATTTTTCAAGCATATTGGGCTGGTTTTGTTTATGGTTTAATGTAAAAAAAATTAGTGATGTTTATAGAGGACAAGAAGACACAATCATACAAATTAAATAACCGATTTGCTAAATGTATCTGTAGTCTATAATATATATTTTTTACAAAGTTGTCTGATCAAATCACAAAAGGAAAATTGGATAAGTCATCAATGATGCTCATTTGTTGACCTTTGATTGTGGCAATATAGTCTACTTCAATCTTAGATTCAATGTTGGAGTCAAAGTTGTATTGGTCACAATTCTTGGGCCAACCCATTTGGTTGTGCTAGTAATTGAATCAACATTGCCGATAGAATTCACACTAGTTTGTGATGACACTTTCTTTGCAGCCTTATGCACCTTGTACAATCATATTTTTGCCAAGGCTCAAGTCTTGTGCTAATTGTGCCAATTCTACACTTTGCCAACTATAGTTTAAAAAACTAGTGTTGGAAGAAACTTAGCAAGCCTAAAATTTGACTCGGCCTATAGACTTGGCAAAAATTTGGGAAAGTTTCAAAACAGAAAACACAAATTTTAAAAATAATTTGAACAAACATGGATAACATTGAATTTACAGAGGTGAGAAGTAGTTCATTTATAGATAAAAAAATGCATTCACTTTACATCATAGTTTCATATGATTATATGTTATAATATTAAATATTCATATGATATTTTGCTATTTTCATCTGCGGAAAGCATGGGCCCAAAACAAATTTTATTATTTTCTTTTGAAAAAAACCAAAGTGTGAATTTGGGGTTGGTAGCACCTAGAAGGGTGGTTGACAGGTAGCACTGCTTGGGGGGTTTGGGGGTAGAGTCCCTGGCAGGGTCATGGGGCAGTGTAGACCTTCATGGTGCATGCCATGTTTCAAATGTAATTGAAATGCTCTTCTAAATTGATCAATCTTCACACCAAAGGCAAATAACTTCAAACTCATTCTATGAGGAAATTGTGTGAGTACGATTATTTTTTTTTTTTTAAAACATTTATTTTTTGTGATTTTATCATGCTTTCATTTTACCTACATGTTTGTTGTGTATGATGAATTTGTGTGTTAGGCTTTGTGAGCACTTGAGGTGATTTTCACCATGGACACATGTAAACATTTTTTCATGTTTGTTGGTGTGTAATTTTCCTAACATTATAGCTCATGGGTACTCAACAAGTTACCACATTTTCACAATATGCAAAAATGAAAATACTCAAGTCTCAAAATGTCATTGCACAATGAAAATTGAAAAATTATAGTCAATATATAATAGTCTTAATATTCTTCTTCATCAAAACATCAAGGTCAACATTTGGTTCAATTTCATTTGAACCATAATTGATTGGAGCGCCACTTCCACTAACTGTGTCATGTGCAAAAGTTGCCTCATCTATAGAGACTTTGGCAAGCTTTGCAACTGTATCATCTAAATCAGCACACTTAGAGGTTAGATTCCAATTCTTTGTCACACCCTCATTGTATTGAGGTGTCTTATGTGACGAGAGATGAAGGTTGGAGTGTACATAGATCAATTCTTTTTCCTTTTTTTTTTTGTACCCAAATGGTTGTGCTTGATCAAGTGGATGAAGGAGTATGTACTCCAATTCCGTTTAGTTGAAGAAGAACTTGCAACCTATTGAGTTTGCATACAACATTTATATTTAATTTTATAATTTCAAAACTTAAGTTTTAAAATTATAAAATATAATATATAGCATAGTACCATTGAACGAAAAACGAGTATATATATATATATATTTGGTCGAGAAATTTAGTTGCAAGAGGTTGCAAGTAAATGGAGCCTTGACCATGTAGATACCACTAATCATAACCATCTTTCCTATATTTGTCTAGAAGAGCAAAATCATTATGATTTTTTGAAGATATGAAGTGGCCAAACTCACTCAAGACAATACTTTGGATATCTTTATCTAGAAATATCTTTCTAAATGCAGCCCTATGGCTAGCAACAACCTCCCCATCCCTATATGGTGGCACCCTCCTTGACAATGAAAGTACCTCTTTGCTATAATACTTTGTTGAAAAAGCAAATGCTAAGAGATGTAAGGGGATGGTCTCTTGTTCCAATAGTCAACGATAATCTTTTGCATGATTTTGAAAAATGTTTTTGTTGGGTCATGTTCCTTGGCTTCTATCATTGCTCTTATTTTCTTTACCATGGAATCCATACCATCTTAATTTTCACCAAAACATTTGCATTTATTATTAGCGTACCTAATCATGCCAATGATGGGCTTAGTAAAATCTAAAACATATTCTACAGGAGCCCACCACTCATCATCTCGGATCAATGGTTTTACTTTTTGGGCCCTTTTTGTGCTTGACTACCTCCATACATGCCACAGGTTGTTGATGACCATAGAACTCAAGGCCTCTTGCACCTTCACAAGTTGTCTTAAGACGATTGTGTGAGATGCAAATAGAGTTCCGACAACCTAATATGGTATAAAAAAATACATGTCACATATCAATAATAAAAATTAAAAATTAAAAAAAAAATTATATTAAAAAATAAAATTTAAATTACTTTAAGAACTTCAATTTGGAGAACGTTTTGAAGATACCTTGTGACATATGGTGATTAGTCACAAACATTTGGATCTCCTCGCCCTGCATGTAGATTTTTTGACCCACTCAATTTGTGTGCCAATTTTTGTAATATCAAATTGAGTGAGTGGACTGCACATGCTGTCCAAAAAATTTGAGCCTATGTACTCTCCATTATAGAGCTAGCTGCGCTACAATTTCTAGTGTTGTCTGTTATGACTTGGACCATAGTTGGAAAACTCGGACTCGCCGCGGACTCGGCAGCCCAAAATATGACTCGGACTCGGGGACTCGGCACGGACTCGGGAAAAGACTCGGCAAGGACTCGGCAAAAAAAAAAACCGTAGTTTTACAAAAAAACAAGAACAAATTAATGCATTTAGAGAACATAAGAGCCTAATTTGATTATCAAACACTTATAATTCAAAGATTACACATGTCATATGATCATCAAACACTCAATAATTGAAATTTCATCATTCATAGTCATCAAATACTCATAGTTTCAATGTAGAACAGCATCATAAATTTATAAATGTTTACATATAATCATGTCAAAAAGAGGAAAACATTAACAACCACATATAATCTACATCTTCCTTTTTCCCCTCCCAATGGTACTCAATTTTGGAGGCCTAGAACTAGAAGGTGCCCGTGCTATAGTATCCAAACGAGGACTAGGAGATCGAGAAGGGGAAACATGATATTCGAATGTGTCTTCATCGTCCTCCATGGCATCCAATCTTGCTGCTTCTTCTTCTGCTGCTGCTCTCTCTAATTCAGCAAGATCCTCATCAGTAAGGAAGACATCAGCCTCATCATTTTGTTCATCAATAGTCCATTCACCATATGGATCAATGTCATCCAAGTCGATGGACTCGTGTGAAACACCCTCCACCTTTCTAGTTCGAAGGCGAAGGTTGTATCGAACAAAAACTAAATCATTTAGGCGCTGCTGAGTCAACCTATTCCTCTTCTTTGTGTGAATGTTCTCAAATAAACTCCAATTCCGTTCACACCCAGAAGCACTGCATGGCTGTGACAAGACACGTATGGCTAGCTTTTGAAGATTTGGTGTGCTAGCACCATAGTTCTCCCACCATAGATCTACAAAAACATGTTTAAAAAATATAAGTATTAAGAAATAAGAATAAAGGAAAGTTTAAAACTTTAAACAATCTATAAGTAAGAATCAAGTTTCTAATTTCATTTTTTACCTGGTTGTTGTTTTCCTCTCCTTTCAATTGCTTGTTGGGAGGAAAAGAGTCTCCCCTCTGCACCTTTGTAGACCTTGAATAGATAAAAGAAAAAGTAAATCAAATATAGAAAATTCATAGATAGTCAAGGCTCAACATTGCAAATTCATAAATAAGATGTAACAAATCTCACCTCCAACTCATCAAGCACTTTATCTCTCAGCTCAGGATCAGGCACCATCCTATCAATGCATATGACAAGACCTTCCATGACCTCCTCATCCGCCTTAAATGTGTCCGAGAAGTAGAACTTCGGATTCAAGAAGTAGGCAAAGGCATGGATCGGCTGGTGGAGTTGGTGTGTCCATCTCCGATCAATGATGCGCCATATGATTTCATATTTCTTTTTGTTTCCGCCATAGTAATGTGATATGGCCTCTTTGGCCCTATCCATGGCCTCATAGATGAACCCCATTGGCATGCCATCTCCATCCACCATACGAAGAACCCTCACCAAAGGTTCTGTCACCTAAAAAAATGAAAACAAATGTTAAATCATAACAAAATTAACCCCTAAAAAAAAAAAACAGCAAATAGATTATCATGTATAATTTATTTTTGTGTGATTGCTACTTACCCCCATCAACTCCTCTCCATTTTTGATGAATGTCTCATCAAAAACTATGGCAACAATCCTCTCCCCTTCAGGTCTATTGGAAAATGAGGACTCCTTCCAAGCATCAGACACGAACATTTGTTTGAGATGATTAATGGCACCAAGAATGCTTTGCAATGTGAGGAAGTGGCTAGCAAATCGTGTCACTCCAGGTCGCACAAGGTCCTTGCCATTTGTAAATTTCCTCATCAAAGAAAGCACCCAAGTATGGTTGTAGATAAATTTTGTAACACTTTTGCATCTTCAACCACACTTTTGACCCATGAAATCTTCCCAATGTCCTCTAGCAATAGGTCTAAGCAATGTGCAGCACATGGAGACCATGCAATTGTGGGATACCTCTCCATAAGTAGTCTACCTGCAGCTACATATGCAGCGTTGTCCGTGATGATTTGGACAACATTATCAACTCCAACCTCCTGGACCACCCCATCTTAGATTGCATAAAGTCTCAGCATTTTTAACTTCATGGGAGGCATCTATTTTTAGAAACACCAATCCACCATTAGAGGCCACTAAAAAGTTAAGGAGAGTTCTATTTCGTCCATCTGTCCACCCATCAGATAAAATGCTGCAACCTTTTCTTCGCCAAAATTTTTTTTGCTCATCAACCACACCCTGTGTATTCTTTACGGCTTCCTCTAGCAATGGCCCACTCAAATCTTTAGATGATGGGGTCTTAAACCCCTTTCCTGCAACTGTAAGGGCATTCACCAAACCTTCCCAATATGGGCTGTTTGCAACATTGAAAGGTAGATTATTGTAATACCAAAAGTTTGCAGCAGCCATCCTAGCTTCTTGATGCTTTTCTTTATTCCAACCTGTACCTTCAAGTGAAGGTTGTGCTCCTGGAACATTACGTGGAACAAAATAATTTGGTCCTGATGAAGGACCCTGACTAGCAGTAGAAAAAGAACCATCAGGACTCTCCCCAAAAGATGAATGTGGAGCACGGAAGCTTGGACTTGCAACACCATGGGGCTTAGAGGGTGCAGATTGGGATTGAGATCCACTCATCGCTGATGTTAGGGCATCTTTTGTTTTTTGTCTTTCCTCTTTCTTAAGCTCATATTCAGCAAGAAGGGCCTTCATCTCTCTAATGATCTCAGGAGTGGTATTCTTGCATGCCTCCACATTTTGCCCAGGGATTCTAGCAAGGTGGTATTTTAATCTGTTTATTCCTCCTGTCATCCATTTGTTGCATTCATGACATGTCAATTCACCTTTTTTATTTCCTGGAATTGCATACTTCCATGCAGGGTCTTTTTTTACTCCCTTTGGATTTGAAGACGACATTGCTGTTTCAAGTTCAAAATGAAAAGAAAAATCAGCTAGGGTTTGCAAAAAAACAGCAAATAAATGTGATTCAAAATTTCAAAGTTTCAAACATTTGCAAAAGAAAAAAGATGCAAAACCAAGCTAGAAAGTAGAAACAATAAGAATTAGGCTATTAAGGAAAAGAGAAAAAAATTTGGCAGCATTTCCCCTTATTTTTCTTGATTTTTTAAATTTTGAATGCAAAAAAATTGAAGAAAACAAACAAAAAGCAGTGTTAGATCACTTACCTTGCTCGATTTTGGCCTTTTTGGTTCGTTCTCCCTTCTTCTATCAATCCCACAGCAACTTGCAGACCTGGTTTTCAAGAGTGACAGTCAAAAAATGAAAGAAAAAAGCAAAAAAATCATGGGTTTTAACCCGTTTTTGAGACTCAGCCGTGAGAGAGTCCTGGAGTCGAGGACTCCCACTGACCGGACTCCGCGGCGAGTGGACTCGGCCAGGGTGGGGACTCGCGAGTCCGCGGCGAGTCGGCCGAGTCCGCAATCTATGACTTGGACAACATTTTTAGACCCCACCATTTCAATGGATTCTATGAGGATATTGGTGTGAAACTTGCATCTTTTACTTGCAGTCTTTCCCTCCATCAAAAATGATGGACACACCTGTTTTGGGCCATGTATCCTTGATTACTCTCAAATATGTCTCTATTGAAACTTTCTCCTTCGTAAATATGGTTGACACCTTTTCATACCTGTTTTGGGCCATGTATCCTTGATTAGTCTCAATTATGTCTCTACTGAAACTTTCTCCTTTGCCAATAAGGTGGTTGACACCTTTTCATACCTAGGAGTATGTACTACAATTCTACTCAAATGAAGATGGGTTGATAACCTATTAAGGCAAAGTTAGAGTTATAAAATTATAAGTCAAACTTAAAACTTGGAAAAAGGATATTTCAAAAATAAATCATACCAAGAGTGAGCATCCTTCTTATAGTTGTCACAAACAGTGGAATGATTTCAACTAGTGAAGGCCACAAAATCAGCTAACTCACTTGTATCTACATATTCCACCTGAGGATCAAGGAAGAGTCCAACAAATAGTAGTTTGTACTTCTGCATCTTTGTATGGTGGCACCATCGACAAAGAAAGGATCTCAAAGTTGTAATATTTTGGAGCCAATGTGGTGTGCTCGTTTTGTTATAAAATAGGTCATACTCAAAATGGGCTTAGTGAAACTAAGAAAATATTCTACATGATTCCACTAAGTGTTTACTAGGATCATTTGCTTTACATTCACTACCCTCTTTGTGTTGGATTGTCTCCATACTACCCAAAGTTGATTGGTGACCATGTTAGAAACTACCTCCCACACCTTCACAAGTTGTCTTAAGACGATTGTCTTGGAGGTGAATTGAGTCTTAGCAACCTTTTTGAAAATTATAAAAAAAACAATTTAAATTTTACAAAATAACTTACTAAAGTGAAACAATTAAAATTAAAATTGTTTCACTTGATTTTAACAACTCCAATTTTGAGAATGATCTGATTATTGGAGCAATATGTGGTGGATGGTGATGAACATCTTGACCTCTTTGGCATGGGCACACTCATAAACTCTCAACTTAGTTGAATTCAAGAATCATAAAATTATTTCTACTGTTCTATTTGCCAACTATGATAACATTTTAAAAGGCATGAATGTGATAGAAAAATAAAAAATAAACATGCTGGAATTCAAATGAATCAACACAAATAACTCAAGAATTCAGCCTAGGAACCCTTTAAGGGGGAACACGAACGTTGGTGGGGGCAAATGTTTGTCTATGTTTGATGGAATTTGTGTACGTAAAACTCAGAGCATACAAGAACAAGTTAATCGATATAACCTATCCTACTCACAATCTAATGCAACACTTAGATTAAGCAAAAGAGTTAGTAAGCATTGATGAAAACAAAATTGAAGCTCACTAACACCAACTATTGTTGCACCAAGTCATGGTGGTTGTGCTCAAGGATGATGGATGTGAGTGCTCCTACCCATGACATAACATTGCATTCTTAGGTGAGATTATAATAGCTTGGGATAGCATCCCATTCATAGATTTTTGGCTCTAAGATTGGATGGATAGGATTAAAAGGAGATATCAAGGGCTCAAATTGGTTGAGACCTTTGGAGAGATGAGAGGAGGACAATTGTCCTCACTTGGTTGGTGGATGGAGAAGAGCCCAAGATTAAAAGAAAATTAATGGTGGAGAATCCTCTTGGAGAAAGTGGAGGGATGAGATGGAAAATGGTGCTTTGGAGTACTCGAGGGGGATGGGCAAGTCCTTTGTCCAATGTGACGTGGTACCAAGGCCCTTGTCACATATACAAAGGGGCCATGCCTTTTGTACAAAGCCCATACCTATATACACATGTGAGGATGTGCAAGATTTTAGGGAAGGTGACCAAGGTTAAAGATGTGCAAGTGAGATTAGTGGGTTAATTAATTTTAGCCCACTAATGAAAATTGGTATAAAAGACAGTTAAATAAATAGGTATATTTATTTTATATTTTGGAAAAGGGATAGGAGACTTAGGTACACAAATATTTAGATTTATTTACCTAAGGTGAACTTTAGAAGAAGGATGATTAAATGATTTTAGGCTAGAAATGAGATCAAGTGAATAGTGATGAATAACAATTTTATTAATTAAATAATAAAACGGGGATGAAAATTGGATAAATAGCAATGTATTCAATTACTCAGAAGGGAAATGGTCAGGTAATTAACTGAAATGACAGTATGTCAATTTCAGATGTCGACATTTTTAATGAAAAAACAAGCACAAGCTGGTACAACAACGGTTGTTCCTTACTACTTTGTCTAGCCTCGATGAATAAAGAACAATTAAATTCTCCAATTGTTCACAATTATAACCCTCGTATCTTTCCTCATAGAAAATGCATATTGTCCACCTCTATGTAAAGTGCCCAACTAATCTCTTCAATATTTTTTTTTTCACAATTATTTGATGAAATGGCAAGTACCGAGAGCTACAATATTCCCATAGTTATTGTAAAGTGTTGACAGAATGTCCACAATGGAAATGCTTACTGTTGCAATTAGTTATTAATGTACTTTTCCTTTGAATAGATTTTCTGTTCGATTACAGACATATTAAACCCTATGCAAGATATTTAACTCACATATGAACATACATATAGAACTGAAAACAATAATACTATCTGACCTTGCAGTCTGGGAATAAGTGCTTGTAGAATCCATAAGTATTTATTATTCAGAATGATGTGACCTTTAACCTGTATAGTTCTTAGCAATTATATTATTGTTGCAGATGTATTTCTTCTATGTCTCCTTGGAACAGCCCAGGTGTGTCCGCTAACTGTTGAAACTTATTAATTGCTGATGTGACTGGTGAAGAAGATACCAAAGTCCATTATTTATGACAGTGCCTCATTTCCAAACTCCCATTCCAACTTGTATGATCTGCAAGGTATATTTGACAGCACAAATATGGGCTGATGAGCCTTGGTTTTCCCACAAATCACTTCTAACCTTTCACAACTCCAATTGCCCCTTCTACAAGTTGGTACCGCTGCCTTAATATTTATCATGTAGTGGCCAGGCCACAAAATGGTAATTCTAGCAACAGTAATAAAAAGCAAATAAATTCTTATCAAGCTCTCCATGCTCCAACGCTATGGTAGTAAATTGTTGTTTGCAAGTAAATGAAACTCAAGATGTCTCCAATCCTTCAATGAACTGAAATTGATATAACTCTCCTTGACTGTTCAAATCAATAAGCAATCCTGTGAATTCTGAATGAATCCAGCACAAATTGGCTAGGAGGGTTTCCATCCTTGAAACCAATCTTTGCTGTAGGGTTTTTGTCCTAGGGCAGAAAGTTGAACAATAGCTCAATTTCCACAACTAAGGTTTTACAAATGAAATGCCAAGAATGAATTTTCTCACCTCTTATTCCCCTTTTATACACTTTTTGGAAATAAATAAATATTATTTTCCATAACTTTTTATTTTCCCTTGAAAAATGACTATAATTTAGCTTTATATTTTGAATCCTACTCTCCACTGGCCAATCCTTATCTAGCCAAGAATAAAAGATTAGATATCTGTCCAACCTACTTGCTATGTAGCTGAAACCCAATCTACTATTGGTCCAAGTGAAAGTTCTGCTGTTAGGTGTAAAGTCCAGCAAGCTCCATTGCCCATCAAAGGCTGCAAATTCAAATTGGGATTGAGTAGCTTGCAGAACTATTCCTTTCTCATTTTTTGGTGAAAGAATCGCATTGAAATCTTCAACTAAGGCAAATAATTCTCCCTTCAAGTTCTAATTAAAGACGAGGAAGACTTATAATTTTAAAAAACTGCCAGTTCTACTCTGCATCTAGAACCACCACCTCAACCACTTGAGGAGACCAAATAGTGTACAGCCCTCCAGAGGTTCCTTCAGCACACAAATTCACCATTCCATCTCTGCCATTTTCTCGTCAATGACAAAGTTTCATGTTTACTTAGCTTTGTTTCACAAATCAAAATGAGATCTTTTTGTTAGGGCATTCAAACCCCTAACCCTTTATGAAAAAGATTTTGTGGCTGCTTGGGAAGAAGTTTCACACTCCTAGGTCTCTGAGTAAGATAGGTACTTATTTCTTCTAGTTTGCTAACCAAAACTTTTGACTGGGCTTTCCCTTTCCT
Organism: Sequoia sempervirens; assembly: GCA_007258455.2. NCBI lineage: Eukaryota > Viridiplantae > Streptophyta > Pinopsida > Cupressales > Cupressaceae > Sequoia > Sequoia sempervirens. Next base: position 16,511,346 of record VDFB02047397.1, on the reverse strand, counting down.
GATTTTCTACCCCTTTTCGTTTGAATCCACAATTCACCTTAGTTTTGAGATAGTTCAATTGAGAAATAGTTAGCACATTTGTTGACAAAAGATCTGTTTCATTTTTCAAGCTATCCTCTGAAAAATTCCCATTTTGACAGGGGATACTCCACCTTGATCCTCATTGTCTTGAGAGGCAAAACTGTCTTTTAGAATATCTGTGAGATATTGAAATTCAGCTCTTATGAGATCAGTTTCCTGCATGGACCACCATTGGGATCCCACACAAACACACTGATTCTTTTCCTCTGGGACCTCAAATTTGAACCTTCTTCCTCCACTGCCATTCCCTCCTTATGAACTTGATTGGATAAAATTTCTGAAACATGCTCCAAATTATGACACAGAAGTATTAGGTATAAGGCCTTTGAATTCTATTTTCTGCTTCCAAGCCCCGGCTTCCAGTTAAAGGACCATAAAATCTGTCAGTGGTTTTAGAAATGTCCATCTTTATGCAAAATTGAGTGTAGACACCCAGCCATCTGTTTTGTACATTATCATCTATGCTCATAAAATGGCCCAGGGAATCACTGATTTTGGTTAGGACAGATTCTTCCCAATATTCCAAAGGCAAGTCATATAATCTCAACCACCTAGGGGTTTTTCCTAATCCACAAGTGTTTGGATTGAAGTTTGGTTTTACATCTCATGTTCAAATGTACTGTTATTTCGGTTAAGATTGATCTTCTGGACTTCTGTAGAATAATCTGCGTTTCATACTTTATGGGGCTTTTGTGTTTGCACATGATTGGCAGCTTCCTCGGGATGATTTTCCAACTGGTTTGTCATGCAATAATTGTTTCAATGTGTACCTGTTGATGTGTGTTTTGTGACACACCAAACATCAGAATAAAATGCCCAAAGACAGCTTTATCCTCTCTTGAAAAACTACCTCTTATGCTAAGATTGCTAGAAAGTTCATACGGTAATTCCAATGTTTCGTTTGGGGGGATGGACAAGCTCAATGGATGATGTGATATGCTGGTTTCACAAAGGGACCTCAGATAGTAGATTATTTGAAGTAGGAATTAGAATTGATTTGACGTTGAATGCTCTTATGTTTTTGGGATTTTCGATTTTAGGATAAAATAAAAGGAAAAGAGATGAGGGTTAAGAAACTAGATTTATGCAAAACTACTCCTACGAACTTAAGAGACAAATGCTGGATAGTGAAATTTAAACCAATCTTTGCTTTGCCAAGCACAGTACTACAACTAGACAAAGATGGTGCAATCTTCAATGGGTTTACGAATGATGTCCTATTACACAATACCACCATCAATTCGATCAATGCATATAGGTAATAGAATTCAAGTTAAACAGTTTCAATGTTCAGACTAACCTTACACATCAAATTGAAAATCATTCAATTGAAAAAGGTATGAACTAATTTCACTATCTCCAACACTATCAATCTTTCATTCATCTAAAAATGCTGAAAACCAATTTACTCTATTGAAGAAATCATGAAACCATGCGAGCTCATAAAAATAACAAATGCTCAACTCTGAATCCACTTATTATTTGAATAGCAATAGTAGCAACAATTTCATAAGTCTCTCCCTGAATGAATGAAATGCGTGGGGTTTATATAGGCACCCCAATTACAAAGCAACGGCCAAGATTGATTTGAGATCAATGGCCAAGATTATTTCAATAAACCCTAACCCTAAAAGCATAACCAACTCAAAGGACACATGGCACAAGCAAAACAAGCCACTTGGAGTATGGAAAATGATGACACCTTGCGAATCATTCGAGCAAGTGGGAATCCAGAATGCAATTCCCTTTGGACTGCTCCTTAGCCGCAAATGCAAGAAATTTAGCTAACACAGAATCGAGTTCCTCCATTGAGATGATTGGCATAGAATCCAGTTGCACTCCGATCACGTCCAAGGTTTCAAGGCATTGAGTGAAAGTACTTTCCCATCTATCTTCCTGTTTCTGAAAGTTATCCATAAAGGTCAAAAGGGAAGACATATCATCAAGCTGGTTCTCTGTAATAATCTGCACTTCCTTGAAGTAAATGTTCATCACATTTTTCTTCAGTCCTTCTAAATCTAAGCCATTTGCATCATGATGCTCCTGCCCAGTTAATCCTTCAAGAGAAGTGAGGATTTTGAACTGAATTTTCTCAACTGCACTCCGTATAACAGCACATTCTTCCTTCATTCCATCATATGTCTTCCTTTTAGCCAATAAGGAATGATACCACTTGCTGAAATCATACGAGGCTCCTTCCTCAATAACACCTTCCTGAATTAATATTTGCAGGGAAACTTCCTTTAAAACCTTCAAACGAGGTATCACTTTATCATTTACGTACTGGAAGTCTTCCCAATTGTCTTCAATTTGACTAACTTCAGTTATAAGCAAGGCAGATCTGTCATAAGTCTGAGCGCACTTCTCTAAGAATTGCTCCATCTGTTTTGAAATATTGATAACCCAACTCTTAGTTGCTTGACTTGTGATCCTCATAGCTTCAAGAACATCAACGGATTCCGGAGTAAGAGATGATGGTGGAATAAAAGCTTCACTTTCTTGGCGCAAAGGAGCTGTTAGCTGCTGAATGAACTCTATTAGCCTTAGATTTTCTAACTCTAGCCTTTCTTTCTTCTCTTCTGTTTTGTCGAACTTTTCCTTGATGGCTTTGGAAGTGTCTGCCAACTCATGGAAATCCTGATCTATCGTGGTTGGCCCAATATCCAATGTTGTAACATCATAATCCATAGGAGTAATCTGATCTCTTGGCTTATCAATTTTCGGGACTGCCACCTGTAAGATCCTGGATCCTGCATCATTCCTAGTAATTTGAGAATACTTCTTAGGCTTCCTTGGCGTTTTAGCTTTGCCAATCCTCTCTAGGAAGTCTTGCATGCTTTCAACTGGTTGAACTTCATCCAGTGGTCTAGACTTTTTCATCAGACTTTCAGTCAACCAAGCTGGGATAGTGGATAATTCGATCCCATCTTCTAATTGAACATCATCATTAATTCCTTTTAGAGCAGAAATTACCTCATCTCCCAGCTCTTCATTGTTCTCAAGGATCTCAGTATCTCCTGCGCCTTCAATCATCAACGTATCATCCCCTTCCAAACACTCAGTGAGGGTTTGTTCTTGGAGAGAATCCAACTGTTCTAACTCTTGGAACTCGACTTCTTGCTCATGGCTTGGTTTGATCTCAGCAATGGATACCTTTTCAATTACTCCAACTGATAAAGTACTTGAAGATGATGGATTTTCAGTCACTTTCTGCTTCTTACTCTCCAATTCTCCGTCAACTGATTCTTTTTCCTCCGTGTGAAGGTTTTTACTCACTACCTTCCTCTTGCTAGGATACGAAAGTTCATCAAGACTTTCGCCAATTGCTTCCTCCTGGCTTTCCTTATTGCTCATTGTGGCATAGGTAAGAGAAATTCCTTCTTTTCTCAACCTGCTAATTTGACCATCTACCCATTCCCTTGAGTATGCTAAAATATCCTTCATCAATATGTCCAAACTGGTCAACTCAGGTTGTGTCCAGTTAGGCAACAGGATAGGCTTATCTTTTTCCCGTTCAAATTGAGGATGTATGTAGTCCCCGTTGTCTTTTTACTTGGTCAGGTATAGGGAATAGATCACATCTTTTTACAAGTTCAATTGGAATTTTGGACCAAGTCTTCTTCCTGACTCCATACTCGTCCACCAAGTTAGACCAATAGTCTTCAATCTGCATAACATGAAGGGACTTCTTCCCGTGAACTCTCAGGTATGGATCATAGTCAGACCTTGGATTATAAGTGCTGAACTTATAAAATTGTAACTCTACCCTTGCTGTATTGGCTGATTGTAATGAGGGGCAGACTTCTAGCATTTTTCCAATTGCAACCGGAAAATCCACTCCTTGTTTGTTCTTTTTCGCCTGAATAGAGTCTACACATGCCAGTTGCCTTGCAACTTCAAGCATAACAATCTTGTCTGTTGGATACCGAGGGAGTCTATGTGGGAGCATCCAAGAATCCATGAACTCTTATATATGTAAAGGTCGGAAACTGGATAAACCAAGATCCGAACTTGTCAAGCATCACCATAGCTTCTTTAGATAGCCTCCTTTGAACTGTTCCTTGAAGCACTCGCGTGATATACATAAGGAAGGCGTCATTGGTTATCTTAAAATTGTCCCTGTAATGTAGCTGGAGCTGTGGGTAACAATCATATGCTTTGAGTTGATCTTTCCGAAGTCCAACTTCCCCTTTACAAATCAGGAAGGCGTCATTGGTTATCTTAAAATTGTCCCTGTAATGTAGCTGGAGCTGTGGGTAACAATCATATGCTTTGAGTTGATCTTTCCGAAGTCCAACTTCGCCTTTACAAATCAGTCCTCTATACTTGGTGAACCGTGCCAAGATATAAACCACATAGGAACTCATATAGAAGGTTTTGGTCTTCTCTAAGCTTCTCAACTGGAAATCGATATTATCACTTATTAACTTTGCCCAATTTATTGCTTCCATTCCCAATACGATCTCCTCCACGTATGAAAACATCCATACTTCGAAGAAAGCTCCTTGAGAAGTTCCCATAATCCTGTTCAGCATATGAATCATATCACTGTATTCTGTTTTAAAATCCGTGTAAATTAATCTCTTTGGCAACTTGGAGTGGTGTCTTTTGGGTTCCTTGATCCAGTTAGAATTGACTATGTCCATACAGGATTCCTTGGCTTGATCGAACATGGCCCGTGATTCCTTTTGAGTCCTGTTCAACATTTTTCGACGATGGGGAATACCAAATACTTCCCTGACTGAGTCCTCCGTAAAGTACGCCAAGGTGATCCCATTAGGTGTTTTAATGGATCTTGTCTGCGGATTGTACCTTCTGGCACACTTGACCATTAGCTCACTGCATTGAACTGCAAGTGGAAATCCTGCTGCTTGATGAAGTTTGGACTTAACGATATTAGTGGCAATAGGCGTGGGCATTTCGTTCTGAGTGCCAAACATCCTTCTCTTGTGTTGAATCGCATTAAACTGCTCAAAGTTGGTATCTGCTACCTTCTTCCACTTCGAGGATAACTGAGATTCTGGATAAAATTCTTTGAGGACTTCCTTTACTTGAGCTTTCCTGACTCCACCTTCCACGTTCTTTGGAGAAGACATTGTGCCTGTACGAAGCTCGAAGTTAGAATATTTCAACAAATTTGTAAAAAAGGCGATTTCTTGGCTGGAGAAATTTTTAAAATTAATTAAAAATCCAAAACTTGATTAAAAGGCTGTGTAAAGAATAAATTCTTGATGAAATTTGATCCGCCTTTATTGTTTTTAAAGAGCATTCATGGAATTTTAAATAATCTTCTGGATTTTTCAAGACTTATACTGAAGTTTTCTTAAATCCAAAATGAAAAAATCCTTCTCCCTTCTTTAAAATCACCAGTAATAACCTTGCAGTTGTTTGAGAAATTTGGAAATGAAGAGAAAAAATCCCACTCTATGTTCTGGAATTAAAAATCCCTTGCAGCTGAAGAAGAAAGACGTCCTTGGCTTGAGAGGGGTTTGCCTGTGAGAAAATTTGACTTTGCAAATAATGGAAAATAAGCTCACAAGATCATCTTTTATAATAAAATCTTTCCATATTGGTTTAGGTCGATCTCTTCTTCCATTGGGTGCCTTTGCTTTAAAACGAAAAAAACAAACTTATCTTGATTCTTTGACTTTTCAAACAAGGCGTCCCTTTTGGCTTGACAACTAAGTTTCATTTTAAAACTTAAGTTATTTATTCTATTTTTGCCCTTTAGTAAAATTCGACCCTCAAGTGGACTTTTCTACTTTTCAACTGGATTTTCTTTACCAAGGCGATTTTGCCTTAGAAGATTTTCGATTCTTTCCTTAAAAAATTCAACTCTCAACTGGAATTTTCTCCTTCCCAACTGGAATTTCACTTCAACTTGAAGTTCCTGAAGTCCAGTTCAAAATTTCTCTTGCCTTAGTCGATTTTCATCATTGTCCAACTGGAATTTCAAACTTTCCAACTAGAATTCCTTGTGCAAGGCGGATTTTGCCAAAATCTCTCGAATTTCAATTGGATTTTCTCAATGGCGCACTTATCCAGCCTTAGGCGAATTTTGTCACAATTTGCTTGCTTTTTACCTGATTTTTCAATGATTTTCTCTCTTGATGGCGCGATTTTTTAATTGATTTTCTCAGCTTTTGCATGCGCCTTTTCCTGCTTTTCTCACCTTTGCATGCGCTTTTCTTGTCCTTGCATGCGCTTTTCTCATGTTTTTTTCGATTTTTCAAGACCTCTGCTTGATTTTTGCTTGCTTTTTAGTTCCAAAAGTGGAAACTTTCGACTCCACTGCCAGTGACACCTAGCACTTTCTAAAAACGAAAAAAGCAAAAAGCAACTTTCTAAAAATAGTAAATTCCAGATTGGTCCAGAAATGCCAAAAACGAAAAAAGCAAAAAGCAAAAAAAGCAGAATCCCTAAAAAATAGGAAGTGTCAGAATTGAGCAAAAGCACAGGCGATCCTCGTCTGCAGGGTCTTCTAAGCACTTCTGTGACGTTTACGTTCAGTTTCAGGCCCAAATTCCAAACTTGGCTCGGATGATGATTCCAGACTTCAACATGAAATTCCCAGATACCAGAGACTATGAAATTGTTACTCAAAGCTAAACCCTAAGAGCAAACCAGTGAGGGTCCCCATTTGCAATGGGGCGATGTGTGAAATAGGTCACAACAGTACCCTGCTTGGATTGTTCATTTTTTTCTTGCCTACCCGTGTCAGAATTTAAATGTAAAATTCACTCCTGAAAAACAATGGAAGCATTCTAGTTTTTATTGAGACCATGCACTGATAATGGGTAAATGATAAATGCAATGATCTTAGGGGCCTTTGTACTTGGGACATTAATAGGGAAATCATTTATTATGACAACATAAATAAAGGCAAGTTGCCTTGAACAGGTCATTGCATTTTGTCAAACACAGTTCCCATAAGCCAAATAATGGCATTTACATGTAGTGCAATGTTTAGGGAATTCTATGTACATGGCTGGTGCTGGTTAATTGCCTGTTGCAAACTCTTCTTGCTGTGCATCAGTATGTACTTAATGCTTCCCACCAAATCACAATTTACGTTTAATTCTTAATACGTTTAATTTCTATGATGTTTTAAATTAATGGTTTGGTCATTTAATTCTTTCCTCTCTTTCTCAAATTTCTATTGATAAACTTGTTAATCAATTGGTACTTTGTAAGTAGTAAAAGCACATATAGATTTATTCTAATAAGATGCTCTTGCATTTTTAATATCAAAATAATTCTGGATATTGAATTAATAATGCACATGCAATTCTGGGGTGTCACAATACTGACTCCAGTTATATCTTTATGCATATGGTCAGGGAAACAATATATTCCTGAAAGGAATATCAGGAGGCTGGATTATTGTGCAGCTGTAGTTCTCATGGGATGTAGCAGTGGCCGTCTTTCTTATAGAGGGGATTATGAACCAGTTGGTGTACCGTTGTCATATTTGATTGCAGGTTGCCCTTGTATTATAGCCAACCTTTGGGATGTGACAGATGGTGATATTGACAGATTTAGCAGGGTTCTGCTCCATAGTTGGCTTGAAGCAAAGTCTAGCCATTGCAGTGATCTGGATGTGCTTGAGGAGTTTCAAAACCTTACAATTAGTGGCCAAAATAGTGTTAAAAAGGTGTTACGACCTAAGCAGAAATTAAATGATGATAAAACTAAATGTCTGCATGAAGTAAGAACAGGATCTTGTATTGGGAAAGGCCGAATTACATGTAAGCTTCCTTACTTAATTGGAGCATCCCCTGTCTGTTATGGAATACCTACTACTATTAAACACAAATAGTAAAGTTCATATTTGTAAATTGTTCTAGTGTATCAAATAAAATGTTGCCAATTTTTTATTTTTTTTAATTTAATTTAATTTAATTATATCTAAGGTTGGTCCCAAATATGTGGGCAACCGTGCTTTGTTTTTTCCCTATTGATAACATTTTGTTTTTCAGAACCATTTGATGATAAATTAAATTGAAACCCATGAATGCACTTCGATTAATAGATTTGGATAGGCCGGGTATACCCTCAGGAGCAAGATTGCACTACAATCGACCAAACTTGTTTCTTTGATGTGTTTTCTATGGTGCACACTTTGTTTAAATTATTTAAGATGTCAAGTTTTACCTATCCATGAGAATATGGGACATGCTTTTGGGAAGTACTGTATATAATCTTTTATAGCAGTTAGGATCACTCCTTGGCCCATCATAGGATGAGGAAAGATATGTTACAGTAATGAAATAATTTAGTAAAAGGCGGTGCACCCATAGGACACAGTTGTAACTGATCAGAAATGATTCATTATTAATTGTATCCTAGTTATATGATCTACCGTTGGACTTTGAAAATGGTGAGATGCATACAAGTTAAATATGGGAATTTACAGTCAACGTATAATCTTGTGAATCTATTCATATTTCATATATTTTGTCTCTTTTCTACAATATGGATGAATATGTGGATACCTAGGTTCCCTTTTCAAACATTGTGAAAGAAATTGGCATATGAATGGATCTAGACTAAAATTTTGAGTTTTATCTTCATTGAAATGCACTAATCAACAAATTGTGCAACTGCCTTGTGCTTACAAAACCATGTTAGGACCCTAAATAGATGAAAGCTCAAAATTTACAAAGGAATATTTGGAACACATAATTGGACATGTTTTCATGTTACTGGAAGTTCACAGAAGACTACAAGACTATTAAGACAATAAAATATCACTATCATGCAATTCAACTATGTGATGCTCAAAGGAATTTTCTTGCTTCTAACTGTATAGTTTGGAATTGATTTTCACCTTTCATCCCATCTTACAGAAAATTAGTTTTTATCATCAGTGTAATGAAAGAACCTCCCAACATTTATTTCACCCGTATCTATATCTGCAATTAAATACCCTGAATAATATATCTACATTTGCTTGCAACACATGATTGACAATCTGCTTAAGCTGCAGGCCGAGGCCGATGGTGATGATAAATGTGGAGCTTTGCTCGTTTTATTGGGTAGTTTTGCTGTTGCCTGTTTGGACATCTGGTCTTAATTTTGTAACTCTGTTCAAGTTTTGAAGGTTTCTATTAATCTTTGTTGTCTTGTCATTCTCTAGATCTTTTTTGGGACTATTTATTAACGGCAATCCATTCTTTGTGATGGATGAACGAAATAATTTAGTGTTATTCTCTACAATATGGTTTAGTCTTGCAATATTTGTGTGCAATTTTAAAGTGGTATTAGAGCAAGAATGTGTTGTGAGAGAAATGGAACGAAGACGAAGCAGTAGCTATATGGTCAGCACACTTTTTAGCAGTATTGGAGAGTTGCAAATTGTGCATTTTTGTGAGTAATTTATTGAAGTGAGGAAGGAAGGTGTTTTATATTTGTAGTGTAGAAAATTGTATATGTTAGCAATTTTACATTATGTTTTGTCCCCATAAATTATTAGACTTAATTAAGCTTCTAGTTTTGCAAATTATGCATTTCAAAGCCTAATTTTTACCATTTTTCCGAAGAACAAGCATTAATCAAACACATCCAATGATTAAATTGCCCCCGACTTTGAGTGTCTTGGAAATTTGGGCTAGCACCCATTCGCCGGACTAAGTTCCCCTTTTTAGTCAGGACCCAAATTTAAATATGTTGTTGGTGGTACTTTAAGATCCAAAATTCAACTATGAAGTGTCGGCTTTTGGAATCTAATTTTTGGAAAATTAGATAAACACCTATAAATACCTAGTCCTTTTATCATTTGAAATCTAACAAGCAAGACATACAATTGAACAAATACTATTGTCAAGAACAAATCAACAAGAGCAGCATATCATAACATTATTACAACAATTTAAGATCCAACATCATGTCAAGGTTTATGTGTGTTGATGTTGTCATTGTTTTGTGAAAGCTAACATCTTTTTGTAGGTCTCCAAAGCATTCAAGCAAAGCAAGATCCAAATCCTTGAAGAGACATGCATGACTTCAGTCCTTTAAGGAAGCCATTGAAGGGTGGTGAGTTGCAACATTGTGTTCATTCATCATTTCCTTTCCATTATCGGTTTATCATTGACATTGCCATTGTGGAAGTGGAAACACTTACACAAGGTTTGACTGAGGCAAGCCCCTATATGGCATACTTCTTTCGTCTTTGTGAATGTGTACGTTACAAGTCTAGAGAGGATTGAAGAGAGTTTGAAGATTCATTTTGCATTGTTGCATTTGTTGTCATTAAAGTTGTCAGGCCACAAAAATTCAATTACAAAATTTATCAATGACATTTCAACAAGTTTACAATCGAGAATTCGAAGCTTAGATCCAACACCAGAGGATTGCAAAAACAAAGTTTGGACCCTTCATCAAGGACCCATTCGCACTTGGGCGACCCAGCCCTACTACAACACTTAGGACTCAACTTTTGGTGACAGGTACAAATCAGTCTGCACTTTCCAGATCCACTTGCAAATCACTGTTTTCGTTTGTTTATCTTTGGGATTTTGAATTTATCATGTTAGGTCATATAGTCTAATTAGGGCAATCATTCTAAATCATTTTCGATTCTTTCCTAAGGCTCAAAAAGATGTAGATCTAGGTTTGATTGACTCACCTTGGAGATTGAAATTCAATATATGCATTCTATTGATTTGCATCCTAATGAAATCCTATCAACGGTGGCCCATTGACTTTAAGTTTTAGATATTAAATTTAAGGTCATCACATTTTTATGTTTCAATATTATAGTATTTTGTTATTGTAGATCATACATTCTATTGGTTCTCCAACCTACTACTAGTAACTTCTTAAGGAGTTGCAAATTTCTATGCTCAAAGTTTGTTGGGAGGATGGTCAACGAATATGAAAATAAACTATTCCCTCTTGCACTTTAGGCTCTACAAAACTCAAGTGGGTTGTCTTATTCACATTAGATTTCATATGAATACAATAGACTTGTCATAGCGTATAGTAGATAAAATGTTCACGCATACAAGGCAAGGGTTTTAGAAATTTTGCATATTCTATACATTCCTTGTACCCTTAGCATTTAGGTATGGACATGGCAAATAAATAGAAAATCAAATTACACATTGAATGATTTTTCTCCTTCAATGTATGAGTGGGCTAGGAGAATATCTTTGAATGACCATTTCCTATTTTGGGAAAACAAAGTCATCAAGTATGTCTTGATTGCAACTCTTTTAGTGGTTCAAAACATAAAACACTACCTTATTGTGACAGTTGTTGCCTTACAATAACATGAACCTTTAAATGTAATTTGAATAAATAGTTTTACTTAATAATCACTTTCTTAATATGATAATCCCATTTGCTTCCTAGAAAGATTTCTCATCCTCTTTGAAGGTATACTAACTAGGACAACAAATCTTGTAGCAATTGCTCATGCAAAGATTTTCTACCTTCCTTTAAGGAATATTTCTCTTCAAGAACAAACGATATAACAAAGGAGACAACAATGCAAATCAAACCATCATTCATATAAATCAACTAGAAGTTTGTATCACTAAAAATTACATATACACTATTAACTTAGGAGTATTTATGAAAATAAACTTTGGTATACAACGTAAAGGCTTCTTTCCCTAGTTTTCCAACCCTTTACAAATGAAAAAATCATCCCATGTATAGAAGAGACTATACGAATGACCTCCCTAGATGTGTGATGTGTTAATTAGAGGTAACAAGACGAGTCCCTAGAAAAAATGCTTGGAGCTAGATATGTGAAACCATTGTCAACAAATCACAAATATGTTCAAGTCGTTACATCTTTTAGTTAGAGAAAATTATATTTTGTCCCTTATGCGAACAACCACTAGATCTTATCATGTAAGTTAAGAAAAATCTCAAAAAAATTGTTAGAACAATGGCTAGGAGGTTGCTTGAGAGCCATTGAGACATGGAAATTCAACAATTGCATTAATGAAGGAACATCTTGCCTTTTATACTATTGATAGTGTAATAAAATCTATGCCTTTGGATTTAATAATTGTTTATGAGTGGGAACAATCCATTTTCGTGGTTACAAGATCAAATTTGACATTAGCGGAGTGATGGGAGAACTATAAAAATAGGTGAAAATGGGTTGCAAGGGTTTTTGAAGCATGATAGATGGTATGAAATTTAGACATTTTGGTGCTTGGAGGGAGTTTGGGTTTGAGAGGGAGTTGGGAACTTGCAATGGAATGAATGGGACAAAAAGCGGGCCGTGAACCAAAATGAAGTGGTGATAAGGTCGTGAAAAAAATAAAAATCAAATGGGGAAATAACAAAATGATGAAGCATGTAAACTAAACTCTTTTACCTGAAATGACCTTGCTCCTTGGATTGAGCCGAAGTGAAGTGCACCCAATGCTCCACTCGATTTGCTCTTTTGATGTTGTTGGGTGGAATGTGGTCGCTTATGGTAGAAGCATGATGTTATGATAAGTGGATTGGAGAGAAGATAGGAAAACATTTAGTTAGGACGTGTAAGAGGTAGTGTGGTTACCTTATGACATGTAAGAGGTAGCAGGGCTTCACATGTGAGAGATATGCTCACACATGTGTGAACAAGGGTTAAGGTAGGTAGGTTAAGACACTTGTGAAGTGATGACAAGTTTAAATCTTGATCCATGTAGATGGATGTAATGGTTAGGATTGAATGGACACAAATTGAGGGTGAGGTGGAATTAAATATTAGGGAAAATGGTGATAAATGTTAATTGGCCTAAACCAATCAATTAAGTAGGTATTAATTAATTGATTTAGTTGGAGTACTTGTGGGGTAAGGTTTAGACTTAATTAAGTAAAGAGTGAAGGATAAGGACGAATTAATTAATTAATTAAATAATGATTATTTATTTAATTAATGGCTTGAATGGAGTAAATCAAGTGTGGTCAGGTGTGGAGAAATTTTAGATGTCTACAGGTCCCAAGAGGAATCATGGATTAGGGAACAAGGAATGGTTCTAAGGGTGAAGAGTTCCTCTAGAAGTTCAAGGTTTGATAAGACATTGATATCAAGCTCTAGGGGCAAGATTGGAATTAGAACAAGGAGACACAGAGTGTGGGGAGTAAGGTGTGGCAAGGACTTGGCACTAGGGAACTTAGTGCCAAAGTCCAAGGTTTCTTTGAGGGTTTGATGCGTAGTAGGGAGGAACAAAGAGTGGAGGTGTGAGAGAAAGCATGGTAGGGAAAAAGTGAATCTAGGAATTTGTTTGGGATTTAGGGGGTTCAAGCACTATTGAAATCCTCATCATCCTCTCTTCACATCTCTCCATACTTCATTGTTTTAATTTGTTGGAGCTTTTGGTGACTTTGAAACCATGTCAGATTTTCACAAAGATCACAAACTTATGAACCTTGTGACATTAAGGACTTCGTCACTTTGTTTCCTTGTTTCATTTGTTTCTTCATCTCTCTCTCTCTCTCTGTTTTCATCATTACTTTTTTTTTTTCTTACATATCAAACTATGTTGGATCTTCACAAAGTTTGAAAACTTACAATCTTTGCACCATTTTGAATTTTGACACTTTCCTTTGTTGGGGGTTTCACAAAATTTGTGAACCATTGAGCCGACACCAATCCTTCTTAGTACTTTCTTTCCCATATCAAACTTTCATGGAGTTATGGAACTATTGAACTCCTCAACAAATCAAGCCTTGAACACCTAGCCAAAAAATAGCTCAATGATGAGGTTAACAAGTGGAGAAGAGGGTAAAGGAAATGTAGGAAATTTAGGGTATCTTGGAAGTTATTATGTTGTGGGGGTTAGAGTTTGGGAGCATCACATACTCAATACCACGTGAAAGGGATTCCTACATCTCCGACTTTGATAGGATAAGTGTAGGAAGTTATTAGGAGTTAAGCATTGGAGATGCCAAGGAGGTACTTGGGTAAGGGGATGAGTGAAATCCAAATAGTAACTTGGTGAAAATATTGAGTCAAGACTTGAGACTTGGGGATGACCCTTATAGGGTACTCAAACAAAGGAAAGTTTGGCTCTTTGATTCAATATGAATTCTTAAGGAAAAATGGTAGGATTTGAAGTTTGAGGGGAATATGGGAAAGGTAATCTGGCAAGAAGATGCCTGAAACTCTAGTGCATAAAGTAACTCAAGTGCAAAGTGCAAAGGGAAAAGCTTTAGGGTTTTGGGGATTGAGAGGAAGGCATACCAGGTACCAAGGTAAGGGTGAACTTGAAAATCTGACACAAGGAAATAATGCAAGGAGTTGATATTTTTGTCATAACCAACACAATGATAAACACATGAGGGATGACAAAAGGATACACTTAGGAAAGTTTTTAATAAAGGTAAAACCCACTTAGACTCTCTCAGATCGGTCATAAATGGTGGGTTAACACAAGACAATTGCAACAAGGTGTACTAGGACTTAAGTTTTAACATTTTAATGCATGTGAAGTAGGGCTCTAATACATGGGAAAAAGAGAAGAAAACTATGAGGGAAGAGTAAACAAAAAATTCTAGACAATACAAGAACTAATGGTCGGCCAACATGGAAGGACAACATAAGATTTGTAATGCTAAGGTAATTCAAAGTTGAATTGTAGTTTTGAAAACTCATAGACACTATTTACACTCAAAGTAGCCTATGATAATATTATTGATTTTGAGTTTGCATTTCCTAATAGGTTTTTAAAGTGGAGACTTTGATGGAGGCATACTTGTAGTTCCCAAGATTAGGATGTTGCAATAATTTCTCAAGGTAAAAAGTGTTCATTTTGTAATCCTTTTTGTTGCCATTGTTAGAATTTTAACTGAGCGAGCATAGTAAGAGTTGTGGTGTAACATCATGGTTGTATAAAGTGTGTTTAATTTGTTTCGTGTTTTTGGTTTGGACTTGACATTCTGCCCAACATAAATGCAAAATTATTTGGAGAACTTCACATAAGAAAGTAGTACGCTTTTTTGTTAAATTGAATTGATGTTGATGATAAGTTTATCTACAGTGTTTTGATAGCCTAAGTTGTGCAAGTGTTACTACTAGTATGATTGATTGCGAGATCAATTGACAACATGTGAGTGATGAGGTTCTTGGGTAGTATGTCTTTTGAAGAAAACTTCTTTCTAAATCTATAAAATTTGTTGATATTTTGGGTATTAGGCCATTTTGGAATTATAGGAAATATTCTTTTATTATTTTTATATATTTAGTATGTTTTATTTATTTGTTAAAAAAGGGTGTAAATGGAGAAATAAGGATATTTAGAGTTGTAAGGAATTTTTTTAATAAGCCCATTTGTCATGAAGATTGCTATGTGTCTAAAAATAAATCTTTGCAAATGGAGATATAAGGGTGTCATTTTAAGAGTGCATTATGTTGCTGTGAACACAATATATTACTAAACTAGTTTCATTTTAAGAACTATTCACACCTAACTTTACTTAATCTTACTTAGGTCATTTACTTTTTGTGTCTCATGTCATAGGATTAAGACACTTGCCATGAGCTTAATTTTTTTTAGGGTTTCATCTAGAGTTTGATTCTTGTATAGAAAGGTCATCTTATTATTTTTTAATCATTCTAGATCATTTTGTGTTCATTATTTTCTAGAAATATATCACTTCTTTCTATTGAATCTCTCATATGGAAATTAATTGGTCTTTCTAGTTAAATTCTTGCTCTTGGGAGTTCTTCCACTTTTTCAACACATTCTTGACCAAAATATCACACCTCATTTTTTCATTTAATTGTGAACACACATTATATAGATGCACCATATAGCCCTCTAATTCTTGTGGTCATGCATGCTATACTTGATAAGGATTTCATATATTTTGATGCCTCAATTGGTAGGCAGTGATTATAATATTGAAGTATGTTGGAGGACAAAGGATGTTGGAGTATTTTTCCATCTCAAGCTAACTTCTCACTTTCAAATTGTAGATTGCTTGAGAAGAATGACCTATTTTTTGTCCCTTCTTGGAGTAAGGGGGGATTCACAATTCTTGGTAGTATTTTTGGATAGTGTGATCATTGAAAAAAAGTATGGTTAGTGCATTCACATTTATTAATTTTTTGTCAATGTATTCATTGGAAGAGGTGTTGGTGTAGGTTTTTATTTTCCTAGTGGTTAATTTATTTTCCCTTAGTCCTAGGTTTTTCCTACACTTAATTAAGCTTTCTTAGTATAATAAAATGAGTTTATTACTAGGAGATAAGTGTGTGGTGTCCCCTTCCTTAAAGGGTGGAACCACTTTCTAGTTTTGGTGACATCCTCCACTTTTGGTGGTCCATCTCCACTTTTTGTGGTTGATTCCTATTGGTTGGATTTTCCACCTATCTCCTCTCCTAAGTTCTATATTAACTCATTACGTAGCTTGTATTTGCATACTCTTCAATCTTCTTTCAATCTTTTGCATTGTATCTTTTCAGCTTGGAAGCTTTGAATACAACATTGTCACATCAACATTGCATAATCTTTCAAAGTCCTGGTTTGCATTCTTATGTTTTTCCAATTCATGTAACTTTGATTTTCTCTTAAAAAGTTCCTTGGGTTATTTTATCTATTTCAAATCTCTAACATGGTATTAGAGTGGGTTGGGTACCAATGGATAGTATTTTTGGAGAGATATTGGTAGATATTAAAAAGTTGAGTATGCTCTTCTCTTGCATCATATGATGACCTCAAGAATCAAAAAATCTTGAAAGAAATACTAGATTTTATTTTTTCTTTGTGGATTTGTATTGCAGGTTCATTTTCGAGCATGCTGGTGCAAATCTAAGCTCACTATTGATTTTAGAATGTCCAAGAAATTCAGATCTAGCTTTTATTTCACTCAATTTGGCCATTGTATGATGAAGTTGCAAACTAGGGTTTGAAGCTTAGATATGGTGAAGATATTTTTATTGGAGCACTTATAGCCAAAATGGATACTTCCATTGCATTTAGATGGCCCAAAAACACATATTTTCATATAAAATTTGTCTATTTTAGACGAATTTGATTTTTGGCAAGTTTTTATTTTGCTAGAAAGGTTGTCACTATAGGCTAAATTCAACATTTTAAAAAAAATAATTCATAACTTTTGATCTAGAAGTCAAATTTTTATAAAAAATATATCATTGGAAAGCTGGGTTTGTGTACTTTCTATTGGTGTAGGTTTTGTTATTAGATCTAACTTCTAGTGAATGTTATTGCTGTTTGAAGTCAAATATCCTATTTGGACTTTCAAGCTCATAAATTTTTGCCTGTTTATCCAATATTTGCAATTCTTGTGGCATTGGAAAGGTATTGAAGAGCTCTACAATTATATGTAAGAATTTTTTCCATTTTTTCCCCCCAAGTATCTTTTATTTAGATTTGTGCATATTTGCATTTTTGTTGATAACTTGGACATATTGACACTTGGAGAAGTGTTGTCCTTTTGGGAAGGCTTCATTTTTAGTCTAAACATATTGAGAAAGTGAAATTTTAGATTGTTGATCTCATTTTGAGATATTGTTGTAATTTTCCATCATTGATCCATCTTGGCATTGTAAATGCACTAAATAGAAAGTGCCAAATTATATATTGTTGGCGGGATTCTTGATTGAGTGATTTTGGGGGGTTCTCTTGGTGCATTGTTTTGATTTGTTTACTTGTGCTCTTCTTTTCCATGGATCATTTCAAAGATCCTTTACTCACATCATTTAATTATTCAACATGACATCAACATTCATGAAGTATTTTAATGGGTCACTCTCTATATGTTGAAAACAAGGTACCTAAACCTACAAATGTAGATAAAAAGATAAAATGGATGATTGAAAATACCAAAGCTCTTGGATGTCTTCGTAGACTTGTTTCTCAAGATTCGTTGTTTCAAATTGAATCATGTAAAAATTCTCATGAAGCTTAGAATAAATTGAAAACATTGTATGGTACTACAAATGAAGTAAGGGGCTATCAAATTGATAATGAATTGATGAGCCTCAATCCTAAGAACTTTGACAACATCTATGACTACATCACAAAGGTTAATGATCTGAGAGAGTAATGTAAAGCATGCATAATTGATAAGAAAGACATTCAATTGGTCTACAATACAATGAAAAAAACTTGGTCCTAATTATGCTTCTTTTGTTTCTAGCTTTCATACTCATAAATTGACTATGGGGTCTGCATATACCACACTTTCATTTACATCATTTTTTGAGATGTTAATACATGAGCAAAAAAAGCTTATCTCAATGGGTCTCATCAAGACTTCTAAATCTCAGACATTGTTGACTAGTTAGGTGAAAGAGTCAGAATTAGATAATAAACAAAATAAATCAAAGAACAATCCACATTTAGATCAAGCAAAGAATAAATTCTTTTCTAAAGAGAATTCATCTAAGAAGGAGAAGACAACTTGTTCATGTTGCAAGAAGCTTGGACATATGAAAATTCTTGTTATAAGAAGGATATTGATGAGTTGAAACAAATTCTAAAAAAAAATTAGATTGATTTGCCTTCCAGAATGTCCGAGTCTCATTTTTCTTCTTCTTCAAAACAGTCTAAAAAGGACAAAGTGTTAGTGTAATTAATATTTAATTACACTTGCATAACTTTACTTAGGTAATATTTTAATTCCTAGGTTAATTATTGTCATCCTTATCTTGTTGAACTATCTTGTTGCTCAAGATAAGATTATGGTTATGCATTCCTGAATAATATTATTTGCACATCTTTATGCAAAGCACTTGATTTTTTCTGATTTTCTCTTATGTGGAAGGTTTTTTGGTTTG